>JAPYZK010003623.1:0-21292 GCA_030522785.1 Platygaster equestris
TACTCAACTTCAACTGAAAATACATCCGAAACGGGGATTTCGAAAAATTTTTTTTCCGAGAAAATCGACAGATCCAAATACCTGGTGTTACTAAAAATTTGAAAAATACGTCTGAAACACACGCCCCAATCCATCTTATAGCCACGATATCACGAAGAAGTCGAAAAACCTGAAGAAAAAGCGACTTCCAGAAATCGAACAGAATGCCCATGTGGGCATATGTACACACAAGCCCGGAATGGGAGAGTTCGGAGATATCGCGATTTTCGATGTTGCTCCGATCCCGAATGTGTTATAGTATATTTGGAGGGTTTACCGAGTGTAGTCAAACCGTGGAATATTAGCTCACTGGGATAAATGATTTGGCTGAAAATCAACGATGAAGTTCGGAAAGGATGTTACATAAGATATTCATTGGCGATTTCCAGGTGGACCAAATAACGTAGAAAGCTGATATTTGGCGAAATCACTTATTTTACTCAACTTAAACTAAAAATACATCCGACACGGGGATTTCTAAAAAATTTTTTTCCGAGAAAATCGACAGATCCAAATACCTGGGGTTACCACAATTTCGAAAAAGTCATCTGGAACACACGCCCCTATCCATCTTATGACCGCGCCATCGCGAAAAAATCGGGAAACCCGAAGAAAAAGCGACCTCGAGTAGTCGAGCAGAATGCCTATGTGGGCATATGTATACACAAGCCCGAAAGGGGAGAGTTCGGAGATATCGCGATTTTCGAAGTTGCTCTGATCCCGAATCAGTTATAGTCTATTTGAAGGGTTTACCGAGTGTAGTCAAACCGTGGAATATTAGCTTTCTGGGATGAATGGTTCGGCTGAAAATCGACGATGAAGTTCGAAAATGATGTCTTGTAAGATATTCATCGGCGATTCCCAGGCGGACCAAACATCGTAGAGAGCTAATATTAGGTAGGATTACTTATTACCCTTAACTTTAACGGAAAATACTTCGGAAACACGGTATTTAAAAAATTTTTTTCGTACGTGAAAATTGGAAGACCGGAATACCTCGAGTTACAAAAATATTGTTAAAGTCGACTGAAACACACGCCCTTATCTATCAAATACTGGCCTTATCAGGAACATGTAGAAAAAAATTACAACGGAGAACACAGTCGTTAGTCTGAAAATCTATCGAATGCCGGCAGTACCTGTGATCCTCATAAATCGACCGAAAATTGTCTGATTTGGACGTGTCGTGCTGAGAGAATCTGGAACGGCTCTTTAAAAAAAAAAAAAAAAAAAAAAAAGGCAATTTAAAAAAAAAAAAAAAAAAAAAAAACGTCGGTGTAGAGGCTCGAACTCTCCACCTCACCGATAGAATCCTGTTACGTTGCAATCGTATCTACAGTCTGTTGCATGGGCAAGATGCAAATTTTCTTTCCATAATCCGTAGGCAACTTACTATTTCTGAGTCAATGAAACTCACAATTGCCCTAATTAAAATGTTATTGCATGCGTTTTTACCGTTTTAAATGAAGGAATAGTTCACCTCGATGATCGCGTCGTTGTTCGAATGAGCCGAAGGCCAGTATGATTAGCTGAATCCATCTGTGGGGCATGGTTACGTACAGAAATTTAAAACATAATAGTAGACCCATGATACAATTTTGCATTCGAAATTAATTTGTTAATTTCCCCTTTTGAATACAGATTTTATACTGGAAAGGTGGAAATCGACACGTATTTCAAAGATGGAAGTTGATTGCGTGGACAGTGAAAAATACGCATTCAAGACAGGTTTGTGTTTCTTGTGTATGTATATAATATTGATAAAATATTATCTCATATCATACATATAATATAGATTTTATAGGTATTAATCATATTTATATTATATTATAATGAATCCATATAAAAATAGCTGAAGTTATTTGTAAGTTTTTATATTTCTAAATATTATTATATGAATTTCAAAAAAAATTAGGACAATATTTCCCCATCACAAAAATTCTAGACATCATAATTATTGTCTCTATTATAAAAATACTCAACAAAAATCGATGAAAAACAACCGAACGCGAGAAAAACCTAACAAAAAAAGTAGGAGGTTTTGAAATACTTACCCAAAATTTTATGAATTAATAAACCTTCCGGAAATTCCAAAATACACATTTCAATCGTTAATAGTGATTATTTCTCATGTGAAAAATAGTAACTATTTACAAATTCATCCAGTGTCAGACTGAAATAGGTTTTTCTGATATAGGGTCTCTATTTTTTACAGAAATGGTTTTCCTATCACTGATCTAACCTAAAAATTCGTAATAAAATATCCATTGTTCGCTGAGAGAATTTTTGTTCGGAAATCAAAAATCGGTCATATTTGACGGGGCAACATTATTTATTGCACACTTATTTTGTCATATATGCGTAAGAGTAGTTATATCTGATAGTATCGAATACTTCAAAATAACAAAAATTCATTCATAAGTAACCTGTTCAAGATAACTGCAATTTTTCATCCAGTGTTCACGGCGGAACTCGGTTCGATTCTCGTGCATAAGTCGTGAGTCTTTCCCTGAAGCGCGTATTTTATTAATATAGCAAACACGGAACAAGAAAAACAACAACAAATTAATTCCAACCTCGAATATTTACGACAACTGTCTGAAATTTAGATTTACTTCACACTGAATCACTGAATCGACGCCATCACGCATTCACACATTATTCACCAATCACAATTTCTCAACCGTTCAAGTGTTCTCAAATCTCCGCACCAATCCGTCTTCCTTCTTTCTCCCCCTCACGCAATCTCTCATACGCCAACAGAGACAAAAAATCTCGTTCCTGTCCAAAAACCACCCAACTTCAGAAGAATTCTTTTTGCCCGTCTCATTCCAAAAACACCGGAAGTGACGCTACGCTTCCCACCTCGTTACGTTTACATTCCTGTCGCGCCCTCCATTTCGCCAGCCATTGAAGTCATCCGCGCAAAATTCTCATCGTGCCATATAAATTGTATAAAATTTATCGCCACCCCCTTGAAAAACGTTCCCTAGCCTTAAGTGAAATATTATGAGAGTGAAGACCGAAATGGACGACGACGAAAAGGGGTACGTTCTTCGTAAAAACGCCTCGCAATTTTCATCACGCGTCGGGCCAACTGGCGCGTGTCGGTAGAAAAACCTCGACTTGGTATATTCTCTGACGGCATAAAAAGCGCCGAATGTGCGCTTGAACTGAGCGCCCTTCCTGGGTTTTTTTTTACTTTTATTGTGGTTTTCAAAATCATTCAACTTCGGATTTTATTCGTAATTGGTGAATATCCTCGGTTGTTTCATGTGTCCTCCAGTTTCCCTTATCCTACACACACATACACTCACACACGCATGTACATATGTGTATGTAACTTTTTTTTTGGATGACTTTAATGAGGGAATTCTAACAATTTTTATGATAATTTTCTGTTGATTGTGGAACTTGGTATTTTTTTCCTGATTGCAGGGTTTTTAGGGCGTTTACAGATTGAAAAATGTTTCTTCTTTTTGTGGCGTGATGCGTCATTTTTCGGGGAATCATGAAATGCGTAATTGGTAAAACGCGGGTTTTTTTAGGGGGAAGAACTGAAAGGTTATTTCGATTACAATCGATCGAAATATTTTGCTCATTTTATGACACAGTCGTCATGTTTTTGTAGTTCTGGGTGAAATTGAACAACATTTTAGATTGTCGATTTGTTTTTGGTGCCCTCAGAATCGAAATCTAATAGGTAATTTGAAATAGGTGAAATAGGCGTAAATAAATATGTTTTGTGTCGTTGATGAGAATTTCAGAATTTCAAGTCCCGAAAATGACATTTTAGACATTTTGTGTTGAATGAATGTGACATTAGCATAATTTGGAGAGAGGGTTTTTTTTTTTTTTTTAGAATAATTTTGTGATATAAAGGTCATTGAACTTGAATTTATGAAAATATCTACTACATTTCATGTTTGTCATATTAATCTTGATGTATTTACAACAATTTTTATCAAATTGTGTGTAATATGTAGTATAATTGTTGAATTTATTTATATCGCACAATTATATTGTATATGCAAGTTAATTTCTGTACTTCACAATTTGATGAAAATTTAATTTTGTGATTATATTATTTAATTTTATTTCTCAATTTTTCTAGTATATTTCGAATTCTCTAATTATAAATTCAGCATATCATTTTTTCCAAATTCCTAAGTGTAAAGTTTTTTTAAATGATCAAATCAGTATTAATTTTCAAACTGTTTTTTAATGCCTTTTTTCTTTGAAATTAAAATTTTCTTATTGTGTTCAGAATTATATATATTCTAATTATCTGGAAATGTCTGCAGAAAATTGTTTGTTGGCGGTCTGTCATGGGAAACGACCCAGGAAAACTTGCAAAGATACTTTGGTCGATACGGCGAGGTAATTGACTGCGTGGTGATGAAGAACAGCGAATCGGGTCGCAGCCGTGGCTTTGGCTTCGTTACCTTTAGTGACCCTGCCAATGTCGCTCTTGTCCTCCAAAATGGACCTCACCAGCTCGACGGACGCACTGTAATTTTGGTTTTTCAAGCTGATTTTTTTGGAGCTGAACATACAAAAATTTTGTCCTTTCAGAATTTTTCTGCATTGAGAATTTTCTAGAATGTGAAAAAATGTGAAATTTAAACCTAAAGTTTCCGAATATTGTTATAATTCGTATTGTTCTGTTATAGTTATCATTTCTCTAATTAAAAGTTCGAATTTCATAATTATAATTTTTCAAATAAGTTTGAACTTTTATAAGTTTACAATCTTCAAAATTTGTGGTGATTTTGAAGTCAACTTTTGTATACAAAATTGATTTTTTATGACAACTGCAGTTTTTTTTTTTTTTTTTTTTTTTTTTTTTTTTTTTTTTTTTTTTTTTTTTTTTTTTTTTTTTTTTTTTTTTTTTTTTTTTTTTTTTTTTTTTTTTTTCAGAGTAAAATTACTCAGTTTGTAGTTTTTTCAATGCATAGTTAGAATTTTGCAATCTTTGACATTTTTGGGATGTTAAAGGATGATAAATCCAAAAACACTTTGTAGTTATTGGATTTTTTCATTATATTGTAAAACAAAAAATTTGAAATGTATCTTAACTTGAGTGTATATTTTGGCTATTCTTGTTACTCACTTTTTCAGTTTACTTTACTAAACAAATTATGACAATTGCAGTTACTCATTTTTTGTAAGTTAATCAGGTTTGAAATTTTCAGTCATGAAAATTTACATGTTGTCTTGACTTCAGAGTATAATTACTCACAGTTTGTAGTTTTTACAATGCACAGTAAAAGTTCCAAGTTGTGAAATTTTTAAGAAAATGAATATATTCTTTAATAAATTCTAGTTCGAATGTAATTGTTACTATAATTTATTCAAATAAAATGCAACTTTAGATAAAATTTTCAAAAGACATTCACAAAAATCACTGTTTGTCAGAATTTTACAGTCTTTGACATTTTCCAGGATGTTGAAGGATGATGAATCAAAAAACACTTTGTAGTTTTTGGATTCCTCGTGATTTTGTAAAACAAAAAATAGGAAATGAATCTTAACTTGAGTGTATATTTCATTTATTTTTGTTACTCCCTTTTTCAGTTGACTTTATTGAACAAATTATGACAATTGCAGTTGACCATTTTTTGTAAGTCAATCAGGTTTGACATTTTCAGTCCTGAAAATTTACATGTTGTCTTGACTTCAGAGGTAAATTTCTCACAGTTGTAATTTTTTCAATGCACAGTAAAAGTTCCAAGTTGTGAAATTCTCTCAAAGATAAATATATTTGATAAATTCCAGTTCAAGTGTAATTCTTACAGTTATTAGTTCAAATAAATTGTAACTTTGTACAAAATTTTCAAAACACATTTACAAAAATTACTGTTTCTTAGAATTTTGCAATCTTTGAAATTTTCTGGGATTTTCATTGATGATGAATCCAAAAACACTTTGTAATTTTTGGATTTTCTCATTATTTTGTAAAACAAAAAATTTGGAATGAATCTTGCCTTTGGTGTATGTTTTAGTTCTTTCTGTTACTCTCTTTTTCAGTTTACTTTATTGAACAAAATTGATGACGATTGAATTTTTCCATAGATCGATCCGAAACCGTGCAACCCTCGTACTCTGCAAAAACCAAAACGCAGCGGTGGATTCCCAAAAGTTTTCCTTGGTGGTCTGCCTAGCAACGTTACTGAGACTGATTTGAGATCGTTTTTCACCAGATTTGGCAAGGTCATGGAAGTTGTTATAATGTACGACCAAGAGAAGAAAAAATCTCGCGGTGAGGACAAATTGGTCATCTTATGAAGATCATTAGGATAATATTAAATATTGTTCAGTAACTGATAATTACTATATTTATTTATATGTATTGACAAAAACTACATGTCATTTTTTTACATTTCAAGTTTTTATATTTCATATATGTTTAAAATTTACCAATTTGTAAGTCCAAAAATCATCAAACTCAGATACGTGGTCCAATTCTAATTTTTATGGACTAATTTTTAATTTTTTTTATTTTTAATTTTTTTTATTTTTTGATTTTTATGGAACATGTTTCATTCAAGTTGGTGATAGGTAAATGATAAAAATGTGTGTATTCCAGGATTTGGATTTTTGAGCTTTGAAGATGAAGACGCGGTTGACCATTGCGTCGCTGAGCATTTCGTTAACTTGAATGGAAAACAGGTGTGCATGATGTATATGCTTTTTTTTTCAATCATCAGAAATCAGTCAAACTAAAAAACTGAAAGACTGGATTGTTGTAAAAAATACTGATGATTTTATTCAGAAATTGTTTAAAAATTGGTAAAAAGAAAAAAAAATGTCCTTTCAATGTGTGCAACTGCAAACCTTTTAGGAGTCAAAAAATTTCGAATCCATAGTAGATTGTAAATTTTCATGTTCTATTTTTCTTAATTTGGGGATCCTGGAAAAATTTCTGAAAACATTTTTCATTGTTATGGAAATTTCAGGTATTAAACACTTTTGAAAATTTTTAAATTGGATATGCTTGATTAGCATCTTCATCAGCTACTTTTTCGTTTAATTTGATTTAATTTAAATTATCAGATTTGATTAATAAAATTGATGAAAATTTATTCAATTTATTATTGAGGGGCGATTCACTCTCTGATAAATTGGAGTCATGGGAGTCGACTCCCACATGACTCCCGATTTGGAAGTCATGATTCCCAGCAATGTCAAACTTGAAACATGTCAAAACTTAATTACGTGTAATCTTTGAAATTCTCAGTAACTCCAAAGTTCTTGGTAATTTTCGAAAACTGTGAAATTCTAACATTCTTGAAACTCGCAAAATTTCCAAAACTTTTTAAACTTGATTTATGGAACTTTATAATTTCTCAAAATTTCACGATTCCACTAAATTCCGAAATTTCCAAAGCTTTGAAAGTTCGAAAATTTTAGCAAATTTTAAAACTTTACAACTTTGAACCTTGAAAATCTTAAAATATCAAAAATTTTGTAATTTCTTTGTTCCAAAAATTCAAAATACTTGAAAGTATGCGGAATCCCCAGAACTTTAAAAATGTCATAACTTGATAATTTTTTATGTTTATAAGTCTTTAAAGTTTCCAAGTTCTTGGAAATTCTCGAAAACTTCAAAATTCCGACATTTGAAAAACTTCGCCAATTTCGTTAATTCTAAGCTTTATAACTTCAAAACTTGATGATTTTCAATCTTGAAAATTCTAAAACTTCATAGTTTTTGAACATTTTCCAAAAATTCCAACATTTTGAAAACTTGTAAAATTTTGGAAACTTCCAGAACTTCAGAACCTCATAATACTTCGAAAATTCACAATTCCAAAGCTTCATAAGTTCTAAAACTTCATTATTTCGAAATTTCAAAGTTCTACAATTCCAAAATTTTTGAAATTTCTAGACTTCAAAACTTCAAAATACTTGAAAGTATGCGGAACTCCCAGAACTTCGAAAATGTCTATACTTGATAATTTTTCATTTTTGAAGGTCTTCAACATTTCCAAGTTCTTGAAAATTCTCGAAAACTTGAAAATTCCGACATTTAAAAAACTTCGCGAATTTAGAACATTCTAAGCTTCATAACTTCAAAATATTCAAGCATTTCGAAACTTGCAAAATTTTCAGTCTTAATCATTCTAAATTTTCAAAGTTTTTGAACATTCAAGTAATTCAAAATTCCAGTATTTCAAAAATTTGTAAAATTTCCGAAATTTCCAAAACTGCAGAACTTCATAATTCTTCGAAAATTCAAAATTCCAAAGCTTTACAAGTTCGAAACTTCATTATTTTAAAATTTCAAAGTTCTACAATTTCAAAAATTCCGAAATTTCTGGACTTTAAAACTTCAAAATACGTGAAAAGTTCAAAAATTGCAAAATTTCCAGACCTTATTGAAAAACCTGGAGTTTCGACCTTTAAAAATGTCAAAAATCGAATGTTCGATCTTGAAAATTCTAAAACTCCTATATTCGAATATTTTCAGGACTCCTAATGTTTTCGAAACGTTAAAATTCCAATTTAGTATTCATTTAACACCTATAATTATATTTATAATCATTTTTTATAATTATAGTTTATAATTTAATTTTATAATACATATACTTATAGTTATAATATAATTTTATAATTTATAATTTTTTGTAATTGTATTTCCATAATTATAAATATTTTTATAATTATTAGCACATTCAATTAACACATTAATTCAACACAGTTAATTAAGGAACCCCGCCTAAAATCTTCGCCTCAGACCCCGCAAAACCTAGGGACGGCTCTCTCCGTGACTCCCATTATGGGAGTCACGGGAATCATGACTCCCAGTTTGATTCCCAAGTCGACTCTCATAGTAAATCGCCCCTCGTTTATTATTTGACTTGATTCCATTATCGTTAATCATCTTACAATTTCAACAGGTCGAAATAAAACATGCCGAGCCTCGCGACTCCTCGAGCAAAATGAACGACGGACACCAAGGCCAATGGGGCCCACCTCAACAAGGAGGGCCACCGATGGGTATGGCTGGCAATATGGGCCCGATGGGGGGGCCCAATGGACAAATGGGGGGACCGATGATGGGGGGCCCCATGGCACCGCCTGGTAACATGATGCAGCAGTACCAAGGATGGGGAACTAGCCCTCAGACTGCAGGAGGCTATGCTGGATACACGAGCCAGTATAATGCCCAGAGCTGGGGAGGGCCTCCAGGGCCGCCGCAACAGCAACAGATGCCACCGCCCCATCAGTGGGGCAGCGGCTACAGCGTGGGGCCTGCGACAGCGAATCAAGGCTATGGTAGCTATGGTAGGTTCTGAATTGTTGATGTGTTTTTTGAATACGTTTTTAAAGTCTTTTTTGCTGTTAGTGTTTTGAGAGATAATTGTAGATTTTAGGAACTTGAAATGTCAAATCTGGAAACTTTTACGAATCAAATAGTTTTTATTTTTGAAGGACGTAAAAAGTACTTGTTGAAATATATAAAGTAATTCTAAAAATGTGCCTGTTTTTTGAAGATTAAAAAATTGTATCGACTATGAATATTAAAATAATGTCTTCCTTTTTTAAAAGATGCTACAATTTTTGGAACTATTAACATGGCTGGATAGGAATTAAATGCCTTCGTTGCGCATAGTTTAAGATGTTGATAATTACTTGAATATTGAGTAATTCGAATTCAGATGAATTCCAATCCTTTCCTTTTTCCTTTTACATTTCCTGTAAGGTAATCCACATTCTGGGATTTCAAAAAAGATGAATGACAGTGGAAAAGCAATAAAAAGAAGGAATCGGGAAAAATGTTGTGAACTTCATTTTTGATATTTTTTCTCCAAGAATAGCAACATTTTTCTTGATTTTCTCCTGTGACGTGGGATGAGAGACGAGGTAGGAAAAGCGGACTGGAACATTCTTTGAAATAGGTATGGAAAGGTTCAAAGTTGGAATATTGTGAAACTTTGTGAAATTGATTCTTCCTAAATAAAAAGAAATTGGAGGAGAAATGTAAGACACCACAAAGTTGGTTGAAATATGATTTTAGGAAATGAAACGAAATGACAAAAAAAGACATACAACAGGAGTAAAAAAATTCAAGTAACGAAATGAAAAAAGGAATTCAACTTGAAAATACTTGGATTTTAGTCATTGTCAGTTTGGAAAAATACTTTTTTATTCTCTATGAAAAAACTGGGTTTGATGAAGCAGAACATTTAATTAAAAAATGAAACTTGATAAAAATTGAACAGCTAAGTAAAAATTCAAAAATGGGTTCATGATTGAACTTGAAAAGAAATGAAAAATTGATGAAATGTATAAAAAATGTAAAATTTAAGTCAATTCACGCATCACTGTAAACATTAAAGTTGAAATAAAATGATTCTAAATTAAAATAAAAGTTAATATTAATGGAATTTGTTTATGACAATGTATGTAACTCGACAAAATAAATTTTCACTAACTTTTAATTGTTCAAATTTCTGGTAATGAGTCTGTTGAAAAAAAAAAAAGAAATTAACAAATAAAAATGTTCCAAAGAAAAATCTATGTTTTTCGATGTTCCCAGTAAGTTTTTGTTTAAATTAGTAATTAGCAATTAGCAAATATAACAAAAACTGACTGAGAACATAGAAAAACATAGATTTTTCTTTGAATCAACAACCCAGTGTTGAAAATGAACGTTCAAAAAAAATGTTGAATAATCTTGAAATCAGTACAGATTTAATGGAAATGATCAAAGAAGAAGAGAAAGACAAAAATAATACAAGTCGTTGGTACTCAGCAAAAAAAGTTTTTAAACAAAACCTGTGAAATTCTAAAAACTTGGATATTCATAAAAAATTAGCATGAATGAATAGAAATTAGAATGAATCCACAAAATTCTAATTTCTATTGATTTATGCATATTTTTATTGATTGAAGTTTTTGATTTCATAGGTTTTCTCTTTCAAAACCTTTTTTTCAATAAAAATGACCCTTATTATTTCCCTTTCTCTTTTTCTTTTCTCTTTTCCATTTAATTTGAACTAATTTCAAGATTTTTGATTTTTTGAAACAATAGTTTCCACAAAATTGGTGAAAAAAATGTACGTATCCAAGAACAATGTTTCCAACATTCAACAGAAGATGAAATTCTGAAAAAAACGAGTAAAGCTCGTGGTTAGATAAAAGTTCAACCGAAAAGGAGAAAAAAAAAAAAAATTGTGACACACTACGTGTGATAATCGCAGGTGGGCCGGCGGCCGCTTCAGGGGGCTACGGTCCCACAGCGGGTACTGGCGGGGCTGCGGGCGGTGGGCCCGGGGGTTCCTGGAACTCCTGGAACATGCCACAGAACGGGCCTCCACCAGGGGCCCAGCCACCCCAACCCCCTCAAAACTCCTCGCAGCCCAACTCCAACTCGAACCCCTCCGGCCCGCAGGGTGAGTCTCTCAAAAAGAAGAAAAAAACAAAAAAAGGGAAAAAACACGAAATTAGCTCTATCATTTTGTCCGCCGCCTATGTTACACGTATACAGGAAATCCCAGAATAAATATAAGCAAAAAAATGCAAAGAGGATAGGAAAGCATAAATTGTTGAATGATCCAGAAAAATGGTTCTCAAATCCGAATTAATAAAATTGATTGATAAATAAGAGAAAAAAAAATGCAAGGGGAATAGAAAAATTTTAATTCTTGCAATGGTCCAGAAAAAAGGTTCTTGAACTTTTTTTTTTTTTTTTGAAATCCAAATTAACAAAGTTGATTGAGATTAATAATCGAAGTCATTTGATGATGTTGGTGTTGGGTTGAGAAAAAAATGTCTGAGGAACTTTTGACTTGGATTTTTTGAGAAAAAGCTGTTGCTACTATTTTTTCTGGGGTATCTCGTATTTTTTCTCTTTTTTTAAAACAACGAAAGAGGTTGTCATTTTGGTTTTTTACATAACCTTGTGTCTGCTTTTTTCACACGTCCTCATCCTCCATTTTGTTTTTTTGTTGGTTCGTTTGTTTGTTTTTTTCTCTTGTCATTCTCTTTTTTTGCGGGTGTTTTGGTGAATGTGGAAATGAAGGCAACATTGTGTTTTTTGTTTTTCAATTAAGATTGTGCAGCGTTTTTTTGTTCATTAATTAATTTTGTGTATGAATCGTAGATTTTTTTTTATTACCTTTTGCACATTAGTTTTAATGCTTATATTTGTTCTTTGTTTTTGTTTGAGCCAATGTTGTAAAATTTTTGTCATGCAGATTAAAAGAAATTGTCATTTTGGAATTTGAAATGATTTAATTTGATTCATCGCGTTTCTTTGCACATGCATTTTTGTTGTTGATTTTTTTGTGATTAAGAAATGGTTTTTTGGGCATTTTTCGAAGTTTTTAAAAAACATGTTTTTTTTTGTTTTGTTTTTTAAAGTTTTGGGTTGGAATTCGTTCTATGAGAATTACAAAAATGTGGATTTTTTGCGTACAAGGATTAAATTATATATATTTTTTTTTACTTTTTCATTTTTATTCTCATTCTTTCAAAAGATGCACAAAAAACTGTTGTTTCCTAATGTATATTTGACATTTTTGTTGTTGATTTTTGAGATTAAAAAAGAAAAGTTTTTTCAGTTTTTAAGAAAAATGTTCATTTTTGTTTTTCAAATTTTTGATTCGGAATTCACTCTATGAGAATTTGAACAAAAGTTTTGATTTTTTAATTGCGTTGTATTTTTTTTTACTTTCATTTTTATCCTTTTTCTTTCAAAAGATGTACAAAAAACAGTTGTTTTGGAATGGATATCTGACATTTTTGTTGTTGATTTTTTGATGATAAAGAAAGAACAGTTTTTTCAAAGTTTTTAAGAAAAATGTTCATTTTTGTTTTTCAAAGTTGGGAGTTGGAATTCATTATATGAGAATTTGAACAACAATTTTGATTTTTGAGTTCAAAGATTGAATCGGATTTTTTTAACTTTTCATTTTTATTCTTATTCTTTCAAAAGATGTACAAAAAACTGTTATGAAAACAATTTTTCAGTCATTACAAATTTGCAATATTTGACTGTTGATTATTTCATTTTTGTTCATTTGGCAGCATTTCTGGCAAATCTTGTCTTACATAATTTATTTGCTTTATGTATATTTTGTGATTTGGTTCTGATTTTGTTTGCTGTTTCAGGGGACATGTACCCCAGGCAAACAACCGGCTCCGGTGCACCTGGTTCCAGCTCCAGCTCGACGAAAACCCAGGACTACGCCGGTTATTCCGCATACGGGAACTACGCTGAGACAAGTTATCCCCAGCGCTCTTACCAGGCGGGTGACAGCAACCAAGGTGGGTACGCGGCCAGCGCTCCTAAACCGGGCCAGCAAGGCTTTGATTTCGAAAAATGGCCCCCTTCATGACCATTTTAATCGATACACCTGACACGAGTAATGTGCTGCTATCTCGAAAAACAGGCTCGCGCGCAAATACACGGCGTATGAAAGAAAACAAAAGTTAAGAACATTAAGAAAATAGATAATTTTTGACGGTTGCTGCCGTACGACGCATGTAATTCGAGTTTTATTCTGTAGACTTTTTTGATCTGTATTTATCTCGTTTGTAATCGTTTGATTTTATTATTAAAGAGGAGGGAGGAGGATCGAATTTTGCTCCTTTCCTGTCTTTGAAATTGTGAAAAATATAGTTTTTCATAGTTTGGTTTTAATTGTTGAATTTTTTGAATTGTACTCAATTATAAAATATTCATTTTAAACAGTATGAGAATTTATAAATTGTGAATCGAATTAATTGTAGAATTTTCCCAAATTTTATGTATTTAATTTTTTGCATTTATTTCAAATGTGAAACATAGGCTGATTTAAATTTTGTATAGATATTTCCTTTTCTGAAATAAGAAAAAAATACTTGAGATGAGAACTTTCTGGAACATGTAAATTTCAAAAATGTTAATGTAGGAACGAATTTTTTCATCAACAAAATTTTACATGAAATCTGATTGTATAAATAATAGCATCAAAATTTTGACAAATTATGGAGAAAACAAAGGCAGCAATCGTTAAAAACTTGTCCGTGCCTCAAGGGCTCACACATACCGAAGTTGACCAGAGCGAGCGTAAGAGTACAAAAATGAACTGTACGACGCATTTTTGAATCCTCTGAAAATCATGAAAAACTTTTCCATTGCCTCGTACACAAATAAATCTAAGTTTATAAGCAGCTTGCAATATTTTTTTTTTTTTTTTTTTTTTTTTTCTTTTATTTAAAAATTAGTTTTTTTTTTTTTTGTCTTTTAATGGAATTTTCGTCCTCCGCCGAAAAAGCACGTTAATATATTTTGCATCCGTCCCTCCTTTTTACCCAGCAAACATTTTTTACAACTTTACTTGATGGATCTCTCGTCCTCTTTTTTTTAAGACTTTTTGGAGCACAATAAAAATAATGAATCGAAAAACCCAAGATTTGTACCATACATAATTTTAATTTTACATAAGGCGACGAATTGTTAATGTTTAAGCGCCTTCGACTCGCTATTTTTACGGTTACTAATAATGGTAATTACGGATATTGTAATTTTATGACTGCGATTTACACGTACAGATAAATATACACATATATATATATGATACTATATATTTATGATTGTATAAAACGATGCCTAAAGTGAGCGTTAAAATTTTAGGGGGATAGAGTGAGACAAATGATGATTAATTATACCTAAAATAGCTGACTAATTATAATTAATTGAACAATTTGAGGTGGTGAGGGGAGGCGGAATATTGTGGCAAATATCTGGTTTTTTTGGGGGCGCGCGTCCGAAAAGTCTACCTGATTAAATGTATGGCTTAATTGTATTTAATCTATAGGAGACCATAGAGAATCATAGAATTTATCAAGGGCGTTATGGTTTTTTTCTTTTTATATTTTGAGACACTTCTCTTGTGGGACTTTTTTTGTTTTGGGAATTGAGAAAAAGGTTTTTTTTATGCTAGAGCCGAATTTTGGGGGGTTTTGAGGTAGTGAATTTTTAGTTGGAATTATGAAGAAGTTGAATTTTGTGATTTTTTTTTTTTTTTTTTCATTGATAACATTTTTTAGAATTGATTGAAATTGTTAATGATAATGATATTTAAAAATATGTGAATTTAAGTATTTCATTTGTTTTCTGAATTTTTATATTATTCATTTGATCGAACAGTAAATTTTAAAATATATATATTTTTGATAATCATCAATTTTTGGACATTAAACACGTTTCCAAAGATGAATTTTATAATTGCATTTTTTTCAGTGACAACATTTTTTAGAATTAATTAGTTAAAATTGTTAATGATAATGATATTTAAAAAATATGTGGATTTGAGTATTTCATTTGTTTTGTGAATTTTGAAATCATTTGATCGAATCATAAATTTTGAAATGTATATTTTTTTGATAATTATCAATTTTTGAAAATTGTACACGTTTTCAAAGTTGGATTTTGTAAATGCATTTTTTTTAGTGACGGTATTTTTTAGAATTGATTAATTGAAATTTTTTATGATGATGATATTTAAAAATATGTGAATTTTAGTATTTTATTTGTTTTCTGAATTTTGATATCATTTATTTTATCGAACAATAAATTTTAAAATATATATTCATGATAATCATAGATTTTGAAAAATTGTACACGTTTTCAACCTCAATACCCCAAAACCAAAATACGGTTTTTCGACATTCGCCAAACAAATTTCCAGAGCTCAATCAAACATTGAAAATACAATCAATTGATAATTTTTTTACGCCCGTGAATGGAAAATGAAATCTTAAGTACCAAAATCAGGGAATGAAAAATACGTTGCGTTGTTGATTCTTGAAAATAATGATTAAACTTGTATGTAATTCTATAGAGCAAGCGAGCGAGAGATAGTTGAAAAAAATAGCATAGGAAGAGAGAGAGAGATAGAGATGCTAAGGAAAAGTTGATAAATTTTTATTATTATTGTTCATAACGATTGCTCGTGATAAAAAAGACTTTAAGTGTAAAAAAATGATAAATGCAGTGATAACAGAATTAGTTTAATCGCAAATTTGTACATAATTTTCTCGATTTTATCGAAGGGACGAAAAAACTGTCATGGTAAATAAGGAACAAAATGGATAAAAAAAAAGTGAATATAAAGTATTTTTTAACAATAAAGTGACTTACCGTAAAATAAAAATAGTTCATAGGGAAAAGAGCGCTATTTTTCATTGTTCTCAGGGTTGTTGTTACTCTTTCTTTTTTTTTTTTTTTTTTTTTTTTTTTTTTTTTTTTTTTTTTTTTTTTTTTTTTTTTTTTTTTTTTTTTTTTTTTTTTTTTTTTTTTTTCTTTTTTTTATCAAAGACTGGCTAATTAAGTAATGATTAAAGTTTAACAATCCAACCTTTTTTATGAAAAATCCACTGCCACTCGTTAATGATTTTTGTTTCGTTTTTCTGGGTGATTTGGGAATTTCGGATTTGGAAATTTCGTGTTTCGTGATTTTTTGATTAGATTTTTTTTTAAGTTGGTGAATAAAAATTGTAATAATTTTGTACATTCGAATTAAAAAATGTTGAAAATTGATGAATACCAAATTGAAATTCAGAATTCCGAGAAATCGAGTTTCGTCTTGAAATTTTCGAATTGATGTAAGGATTTTCAAATTCATTCAACGATTTTGATCTTCGTGTTTGAAATGTTGCAGCATTTTTAAATTCGGAAAATTGAGAGAGAAAAATCTTCGGAAACGTAAGTAAAATGTTGGAAATTTATACATTTTGAGTTCTATCTTGATTTTTTTCAAGTTTTCGAGAATACAGATATTTTGTGTTTTGCGATTTCTGGATTGAATTTATTTTAAAGTTGGTTAATAAAAATTTCAGTAATTTTGTACATTCGAATTAAAAAATGTTGAAAATTGATAAATATCGGATTGCTATTCAGAATTCATAAAAATCGAGTTTCATTTTGAAGTTTTTGAATTGATGTAACGATTTTCAAATGGATTCACGATTTTGAAATTCGAATATGAATATGTTGCAGCATTTTTAATTCGGAAATGTAAGTAAAATATTGGAAATTGATGAACTTGGAGTTTGATGTTGATTTTAAGTTTTCGAGAATTTAGACATATTGTGTTCCATAAAGTTGAAAAATTTGGAATTCAATAAAATTTAAACTTGAATTTGACGATTTCCTAGTTGGATTTAAAAATTCGAAATTTCATAAACTGAGATAAAAAAAAGCTTTGAAAATCGAAATTCGAAAACGTTGAAATTTGAGAACCCAAATCTCAGTGTTTACAGATTTGAAAATTTCAAAGTTCAATACAGTCAAAAACGTCTGAAATGTGGAATTTCCAAATTTGAAAAATGCCGAATTTCCAAAATAACGAAAATAACTATTTTGCATTGGAACTGCATTTACTGTACAACAATTTTTTGGGGCGTGAATGAAATAGTAATAAAGAAAGAGAGTGTCTGTAAAAATACTGAAATTCTAAATTACACAATAAAATTAAGTAGACAAAGTCGAGACCGAAAGTTTAGTTAAGGAAATTGTTGTAATTTTTAGCTTTGTATTTCGTAAGACGGTGCCCCCAAAAAAACGACGACAGAATGTAATTAGTTTTTATATAGGTTACGATTTTTGTACTTTACGCTCGCTCGTAATGGTAAAGAGGAAATGAAGTCAACATGGGAAATCATTGTCGAGGCGAAATGCTTGATATATTTTTCAATTTTTGTTTTTTTTTACAATCGCAACAAACGTCAAGCATTTTGTCATTTTTTTTCTAAGAGTCTTTTTAAGCGCATTATCTCGAAGATCGAGAAAAAAGTGAATTTTTGAATTATGCCGGAAGATTTTTCGAAAGTTTTTTTTGGGTGTTTTTTTTCGTTGGTAGTTTTTATTTACAATTATTGGTAATTGTGGTAATTGTGTAGTGGTACATACAGTAATGACGAATTTATACAACGGACGATTTTTTCCTTGTCCAAATGCGTACTGGATATAATAATTAATTAATCTGATTGTAATAAGCTTTTACTTCCTACGTTAAGTTGTATTTTTAACGTTTTTTCAGTTAATTTTAAATTTTCGAGGTTATTTAGAGGTTGAAGTTTTTTTTCTTTTTTTCTTTTTGAGGAATAAAAAGAGTTCACTGAATATTGTTTTTGTTTATTTATTTCTTTGGGTTTGTTTTTTGAAACATCGTAACTTGAGTTTTGGGATGGGGGGAGTTTTTTGGATTTTGACTTACTTTCGGAAAATGTTACAGTTTTTGGAAAACTTAAAATTCTCAGTTTGCGATCGCTGATTAACAAATGCAAATTTGAATGATATTTAGATGTAATTGAAAAACTGTAAGGAAAATTCAAAATCAACTATAATACAAATTGAGGTAAAAAAATTTTTGTTGTCCATTCACATAAAATTAGAACTCCAAAAATCAACATTTCCCCTCTAAAAACCTCCCTCAAAAATTTAAAATTTCCTTTTTCACCTCACTGATTTCACGCTCCAAAATCCACAATTAAAACAATATTGTTCATTTAAACAGTCACAAAAATGAAAACTTTTTACTTTCCGAAGTAGAAAGTTTATTAAAAAATTTGAACAGTTTATTCCAAGTCCAGCAGATTTTCCAAAAATTACTTTTTTTCGCATTTCAATTATCGAAATATGTACGAAAATTGAATTGAAAAATATACTTTCTTTTCTAGAAAAAATAATTCAATGTCAGGTTAGGTTGGGCACACAATAATTTTCGAATTATTTTATCCCGTTTTTATTCCACGTTTTCCTCCCTTATTTTTTATCCCACTTTTTGTACCCTATAGTAACGCTCTATCAATTTTTTTTACAGATCAAACCCCCCCATCCACACCAGGTAAAATACATTAATTTTTGTTTCTTTACTTTCGTCTTCCTTACAGACTCTTTCATTCGCCAAACGAATCTACCAACCTTTTTTTTTTCAACTTCATACTCCACACACTTTTTTTCTTCACAAGTTACGATGTTTCTACAATTTTATCGAATTGTAGAAAATTGATATTTGCCGAAAAACGCAAGTAAAAGCTGAAACAATCAGAAAATCAACATCAAAATGAAAGTTTTGCTTAGAAAAATTGCAATGTTTGGGAAAAACCAGAAAATCAAATTCACTCGTACATTCAATTCCGAAAAATGCATATCAAAATTTTTCGTCGCCCACAAATAGAAAAGAAAACCCGCGGTAATTAAAATTGCAATTTTTCTCCCCCCAAAAAATTCATAGTTGAACGAAATTATTCGAAGCGAATAATCGTAGAAAAAATTTTTCGCAATTGAATAATTACGTCGATAAAGGATATTCGTGTGTAAATAGGCAGATTTTTGTCTATTGTAACGATTACAAATCGCGGATGTAGTGGAGGGAAACAATTGAAAAATTACGACGCACCAACAATTACGATTATGCCAGCACTGACGCGATTAAACTGATAACGAGTAATGATTAATCAACTGTTGCAACTATGGTAATTAATGACTGTAACTATTACATTTAGGGGACATTTACAACTCGGGTATTTAAGGGGTACTGAAGTTACGAGGGAAAAAAATATCGTGCTCTTTTTTTTTTCAACTTTTTTTAGCGCCAGTCGAAATTGCGTTTGCCTCGGAAAATCTCGATCAGGGAACGAAAATAACGAGTATTTTAAGGGGCGTACAAAATAGCGGTTCGTAATTAATCTGTTGTTGAAATTTTCGGGGTTCGGAAAGTAACACTTTTCTCCCTAGGTCGCAAAATAAGGTTGTTTTTCTCCCATGGTCGGAAAAGAGGCATTTTAGCCACTGGTTTGAAAACATTTTTTAATTCTATCCGAAAAAATGTACGGAATTCTAATTATTCACTGCATATTTGTTTAAAATTAATTACCAACAGATTAATTACACCGTAACACAAGTTCACGCAATATTTTCGATAACATTATTTTCCAACAAACAAAAACGTATTATTAACAATAAAACCCACAGTACCAGAGAAATCGAGTCCTGTGTTTTCCACGTTTTTTTACAAGTTCAGGAAGTTAAAAATAACCACGTTTTCCATGTTCAGCTTCCTCACCAAGTACAATAAACAATACGAGTACATTTTTTACACTTCTTCCTCATTAAAAAAATGGCTAGAATAACGTCGAATAAATAATTAAAAAATGAAGCAAACAGTTATGTAAGAATTGAAAGAAAACGAAAAATGATAGTTATCATCCCAAGACTTCCACGAATTAACCTTAGGTGTGTACAAATTAACTTAAACAATCTAGGTTAACAAAAACAAATTCGGAATTGGATCTCTCACCGTCGATTTTTCACGATATTTTTTTTTTTTTTTTTTTTTTTTCACTATTTAACAGTAAGAACAGGAAAGTTCTAGAGTAAGTTCGCGTTTTAAGGGACAAGCGTAACTATTGTTTGTTGAAAAAAAGAGGGACATTGCTTTTTTAACATGAGGCGAAGCGTGATCGTTGCCACATATCCCGTGTGTAATGTTGTTGGTTGGGTATTTAAAATGGACCATACCAAGTGGAAAATATCAAAGATTAGTTTAAAGCACGTTTTTCGATGCTATTTTTTCAATTACCGCGATTTTGTGCGTGATTCTGGTCGTGGAAACGCGACGTTTGCTCAGAGAGAACAATATTTATTGAATAACGGATAGTTAAAAGAAATGCACTGTATCTACCGCGAAAAAGCCTTATAATTGGCCTGTTCGTTCGGGCCCGAAGTCGGTACAACACTCGGTTTTTCGGAAATAGGGTATTTTGTTTTTTAGGATATGTGGGGCGAAATTGAGACACGTGGGACAAAATTGGGACACTCCGGGAATACTTATTTTGGATCACTATTGAGCATTTTAGTGATTGGACGGAACTCAATATTCTACTAATTTCGAGTTGAAAAGTGTATTTGTCGCATAGAATGCATATAATACTCCTAAGATCAAGATTTGGCATTATTTAGACATAATTGGGACACTGGCAGAACTTCGAAATTTCATTTCTGTTGGGACCTTCAGTGTCCCACTTATTTTTGAGTTAAAATAGTCGATTCAGAAATTAACCAGGCACGAAGTGTCCCAGTCACTTATTGGCTCATTTTTGCTGTATCAATTTTCAGAATGTTTTTAATTCCCATCAGTCTGATGAATGGACCATTGTCCCATTAATAGATGGTAAATGTTTGATTCGTGTCCCAAAAGTGCTTTACTTGTGTCCCATTAATAAAAATTTGATCATTTGTCAATCTCTCAGT
>JAPYZK010003624.1:0-13080 GCA_030522785.1 Platygaster equestris
GAGCGGTTTCAACCTTATAACCATAGCCTAGTATATCTATATATAAGACTCTTTCATGTATATACATAGATATGCTAAGCTATGGTGAAAACCTCTCTGGTTTGAGAACCAGAGCGGTAGAGCGGTTTTCCGGACCCTAGGGGATCTCCATCAATTCCCATAAACTCCTATCGATTCCCATCAACTTCTGTCAATTCCCGTCGATTCCCATCAATTCTTATCGATAACCCATCAACTCTCACCGATTCTCATCGATTTCTATCTATTCTCATCAATTCTTATCGATTCCCATCGCTTCCACTCCTATCGATTTCCATCAATTCCTATCGATTGTTGTTAATTTCTCATTACTTTCTATCTGTTCCCATTGACTCCCATCAGTTTCAATTCATTACTACCAATTCCTTTCGATTTTATCAATTCCTATTGATTTCTATCAGTTCCTATCGATGATCTATCGATTCCCATCAACTCCTGTCGATTCCCATCAACTTTTCTACCTATTCCCGTTGATTCCCAGCAATTCCTATCGATAACCCGTCAACTCTTAACGGTTTTCATCAATTCCCACTGCTTTCTGTTAATTCCCATTGATTTCTTTCAATTTCCATTGATACCCATCAATTCCCGTTCATTCCTACCAATTCCTGTCGATTATTATCAATTCCTATCAATTCCTCTTGGTTTCCATCAATTCCCATCGATTTCCTTTAACTTTTCTATTAATTCCCGTTGATTCCCATCAATTTCTATCGATAACCCATCAACGATCACCGATTCCCATCGATTTCTATCGATTCTCATCAATTCTTATTGATTCCCATTAATTCCCATCAACTCCTATCGATTTTCATCAATTCCTATCGACTTTCACCAATTCCCATTGCTTTCTGCCAATTCCCATTGATTTCTTTTAATTTCTATTGGTTCTTATCAACTTCCATTGACTCCCATCAATCCCTATTCATTCCTACCAATTCCCGTCAATTGTTATCAAGTCCCAATAATTCCTATTGGTACCTATCAATGCCCATTAATTTCTATTGGTTCCCATCAATTAAAATTAATTTTTATCAATCACCATTAATTTTAAGTAATTCTTGTCGATTGTTATTCATTTTTATCAGTTCACGTTGATTCCTATCGATTACTCATCAATTCTTAACAATTACCATCGATTTCCATTAATTCTAATCGATTTCTATTATTTCATATAAATTCCTGTCAATTCCCATTTATTTCCATCAATTCATACTTATTACGATAAATTTCTATCGATTGTTATCAATTTCTATCAACTTCTATTAGTTTCCATTGATTCCCATTGATTCCTATCAATTCCCAGTCATTCCTATCGCTTCTCGTGAATTCCGGTAATGACTCCAATCAATTCTTATCAATTTCCACTGATTCCTATTTGTTCCCATCAATTCCCATTGACTCTAATCGATGTATATCAATTTCCACAAATTCCTATCGATTCCCATCGATTTCCATAAATTACTATCAATTTCTATTGATTGCCATTGACTCCGATCAATTCTCATCAGATTTTATGGATTTCCATTAATTTCTAATGATTTCCCGTCAAATCCCATTGATTCCTAATAATTACTGTAAATTTCGCACGTATAAAACTTTTTGAGCAAACATCCGGAGTTCGTAATTAGTCGAAATTCCTCAATCAAAAATAATTTGTTGGACGAAAATACGTGAAAACCTGAATAGGAGTTGGCGCTCGAAGCGTGCACGGGGCGAAGCCCTTTAGTTATTTAATAACTTGCAAACCTCATTTTTCCCCACGATGTGAAAAAAGTGCGCTTTAAAAATAAAAACAGTGCGAAAATGCGTATTTTTCACATTCTTGTTATTTTTGAAATGCGCTTTTCCCACGTTGTAGAATATAAAATAAAGTTTATAACTAGTGCAATAATTATTCGTTGGAAAATCATTATTGCACTAGTCACGAAATGTACCCCCCATTTCATCCGAATAGAAATTCATTTCATCTCGCAATATATTCACGTAAAATATTTCGGAATCATATAGTTGATAACGACGAACCCACAAACGGACGAAAGTCCCACCGACCAGGAACAAAATAAAAACCGGCCGGTGTGAAACTTCGCCCGGAGGCGTTGTTCGTGCTTTTCGTAAAAAAACCTTCATTTAGAAACTTTTGAAATCTCTCCCTCAAAGTTTGACAATCCAGGTTTGAAAAACCTGGATTGTCAAACAATCCAAAGTTTGAAAAACCACCGCCCAAGCACCCCTTAGTTCGAAAATGCACCATTTTAGGAGATATCATTGTATAACTCGAGAATACAACCATTCTATATCCTGAAATTAACTTGACTCGATCAAGGGAGGGTGGATATGTACTTTCGAGTTGAATCCAGGTTTCAAAAACCATCCCCAAGTACCCCTTAGTTCGAAAATGCTATCAATTGCACCATTTTCGAAGATATCATTGTATAACTCAAGAATACAACCATTCTGCATCCTGAAACTGTCTTGGCTCGATTGGATGAGAGTGGATTTGTATCTTCGAGTCGAGTTAAAGTCTCAGAAACCTCCAGTACATGCCCTATAACCCTCCATTCAGAAAAGGCTATCGACTGCACCATTTTCGGAGATGTCATTGTATAGATCGAGAATACAACCGTTCTGCATCCTGAAATTGACTTTGCTCGATCAAGGGAGGGTGGATATGTACTTTCGAGTTGAATCCAGGTTTCGAAAATCATCCCCCAAGCACCTCTCAGTTCAAAAATGCTATCAATTGCACCATTTCCGAAGATATCATTCTATAACTCGAGAATACAACCATTGTCCATCCTGAAACTGACTTGGCTCGATCGAGGGAGAGTGGATATGTATCCTGGAGTTGAATTCAGTTATCAGAAACCTCCAATATAGGCCCTGTAGCACCCTCTATTCAGAAAAGGCTACCGACTGCATTATTTTCAGAGATATCACTGTATAGATCGAGAATACAACCATTCTGCATCCTGAAATTGACTTTTCTCGATCAAGGGAGGGTGGATATGTACTTACGAGTTGAATCTAGGTTTCAAAAACCATCCCTAAGTACCCCTTAGTTCGAAAATGCTATTAATTGCACTATTTTCGGAGATATCATTCTATGATTCGAGAATACAACAATTTTCAATCCTGGAACTGACTTGGCTCGATCGAGGGAGAGTGGATATGTATCCTCGAGTTGAATCCAGGTCTTAGAAACCTCCACTGTAAGCCCTATAGCACCCTCCATTTAGAACAGTTTATCAACTGCACAATTTTCGGAGATTTCATTGTATAACTCGAGAATAAAACCATCCTTCATTCTGAAATTCGACTTGACTCGATCAAGGGAGGGTGGATACGTACTTTCGAGTTGAATCCAGGTCCCAGAAACCACCCTCTAGCATCCCTTACTCACACCCTGAAAAAGCTGAACTCAAATTAAAATCAATTTTAACTACAAACGTAATTTGATTTCCTTTTTGATCCGCATAACCTCTCCTTTCTTGGGCCTCTAGTAACTCTGATCCTTATAAGAATTCATGAAATCCTTATACAGTATTGGTAAATCCTTATAAACTATACATTTCTTATAAATTGATCTTATAAAACTCTTATAAGGAATCTTAAACTTATAAGGCGACCTTATAAAATCCTTATAAGAAATTCGTAGCCTTATAAGGTCACCTGATAAGGCTGAAAATTTCTTATAAGGATTTTATAAGGTCCCCTTATATGTTTTAGATTTCTTGGTTTTATAAGGTCAAATCATAAGAAATGTATAGTTTATAAGGATTTTGCAAAATTGTATAAGGATTTTATGAATTCTTATAAGGATCAGAGTTACTAGGGGGCTCATTAGCATCCAGGAACTCCTTTTTCCCGGTCAATGAATCCTAAATTAA
Organism: Platygaster equestris; assembly: GCA_030522785.1. NCBI lineage: Eukaryota > Metazoa > Arthropoda > Insecta > Hymenoptera > Platygastridae > Platygaster > Platygaster equestris. Next base: position 3,930 of record JAPYZK010003624.1, read on the forward strand.
TTATCACCTCTCAAATAATAATTATTTTCGGGCGTGAAATATTTTACCTTAAGACAAATACGACGCTCGCTAATTGACCCGCGCGAAGTTTGCGTAATTCGACAATTAAATTCGCGATAACGAAATCGGTGCACCGTCGTTCTCGTTTTCTTCCTTTTTTTGTTTTATTATTCTCGCAGACACGCGACGAGTGTCTTTTACGTAACAAAACAAACTCGAAAAACGAGACGGGTTTTATCGAAAATTCGTTTTCAGCGTCGTCATTGCGCTCGCGGATTGTTTGATTAAATGGCAGCGTAATTGCGATTGTAAATCGAGTGCGCGTATGTAGCGACCGACCTTGACGGACCCAACGATCCCGAGATAAATTTTGGTACCGTAGAGATGCGCTAATGACATAACTGGTAATGACGCGGGTATTAATGACAGAAATTCACGTAATGCTGCTTTGGAAAATTTGCATTTGAATGTTACGTAAAGTTTTCTTGGGGGGGGGGGGGGGGGGGGGGAGGGGGGGTGTGTGGTGTGGGGGTGGGCGGAGTGAGCAAGGGTGAACTTTGATTACGTATATTGATAATTGTTTGGTTTTTCTGAAGTTTTTGGAAATTTTCTGGATTTTTGGAAATTATTGAAAGTGCTGAAAGATTCTTGATGATTTTGGAATTTTTAAGTTTGAGAATTGCGGCAATTGTAAAATAAATTTAATATTGTCAATTTGCAATTGTCAGTTTTCTGAGAATTTGAAAATTTTTCAGAAAATATTTCAAAAATTCAAAAATAAAAATTTCGGGAGATTTGAAAATGTGGAAAATTGCTTATATTTCGATAATTTTTTAACTCTGAAAATTTGGGAAATTCCACAATTTTTTAGAATTATGAAAATTTTAAGAATTTTCACTATACAGGAAATTGAAAAAATTTCAATAATTTTGATGATTTTGAAATTATGATAATTTTATGTATTGCAAAATTTGAGAATTTCAAAAATTTAGTAATTTTCAAAATTTTGTTGATCCCGAAAACTCTGTGAATTATGAGAATTCCGAAAATTTCGAGGGACTTGTAAATTACGAAAATTTAAAATATTTTGATTTTTCAAGAATTGTGGAAATTTTTAAGATTTTGAAAATTTTGAAAGTTTTCGATGATTTTGAAATCTTAAGAATTTTTGAGAATTTCAAAATATTTGAGAACTCTGAAAATTCACAGAATTTTGGCAAGTCAGAGAATTTACAAAATTTATAGAATATTGGAAATTTTAATTATTCTACAATTTCGTAAATTCCGAAAATTCCGAAAATTTTGAGAATTTCGTAATTTGCGAGAAATATTACTGATTGTTAGGTTTATATGAAGTTTTGAAAAAATTTCTGAAATTTTGGAAGCTTTGAGATTGCAGAAAGATTGTCGATGATTTTCAAAAGTTTTGAATTTTTAATGATGATAATCATTCATTTGAATCAATGATTATAATCAATGGTTATTATTATAATCAATTATTTCATTTATCAATGATCATAATTATTACGGGCCGCTTTTTGGATAATATTAAAAATATTAGATATTTCAAAAAAAAAAAAAAAAAACATAAAAACCGAATTTCCCAAAACAGACGAAACAAATCTCGGAAAATGTAAAAAAATTTCGAAAATCACAAAAAATGCTCGATCGTTGAAAATACCAAATTATCACAATGAATTTTAAACAAAATTGATATTGACGGAAAAAATGGAAAATTTGGAAAACCTCCCTAGTGATTCTAGTTTTTATAAAAACCTTATAAAAAATGTTTATAAAAATTTTTGTAATGTCGGTTTTATAAAAGTTCTCTAAAATATGCATTTTTTATAAAGTGGTTTTATAAAAGTTTTATAAAAACAATTTTTGTTGTAAAAATTTTTTCAACACTTTTAAAAGTATTCAAAAATTTATCTAACTTTTTTTGGATCATTTTTTTCTAATGTATATAACACTATATAACACTGACACTACTTTATAAAAATCGAAAATTTTATATAACTTTTATAAAATCGACCTTATAAAAAAACGAATTTTTATAAATAATTCGCTGATTTTATGAAAACTTTGCCTATTTTTATAAAAACTACAATCACTAGGGTTCGTCCCAGATTTCCACAAATATCACACAGTTTTCCAGATTTCCACCGATCCGGATCATAAAACCGAACGTCTGATAAAGAATCCCGATAATTAGAAACTTTTCAGGTGTTAATCATCTTTCGCGTTAATTTCCCTCGATAATAATAACAGCCCATTAATCGCTGAATATACGGAGGAAATCGTAATTTACACGAAAGCATCGTGGCTCGTGTAAAATATCGCGGTAAAGCCACGGCGCGTGGAAAATTATAAGGTAATTCTTTCAAATAAATACGCGAGTCGTTAAATTGCCCGAACAGAAATCGCGCCGATTTTACGGCGGCACCGGAAGCGCGCAAGACCTGGCGCGGAATTCGATTTTAAAATATTTCTTTATCAATACGCGAAAGCTCCTATAACGTTTCTTTTTTTTTCGGCCTGTTTTTTCCGTTTCGTTCGAGCGGTTCCGTAAGACGGGAACTTGACTTTTTCAGGCTGGTTTTATCACAGGTGTCCGCATTCTTGTCCGAAAGGTCACGTTGAGTTCGGAATCGAGTGTTGGATGACGGAGGAAAATCTGGGAAAATTAACGGAATTTTTCTGTGTTTGAAAAAAATAATTTTCCTGGATTTTGCACTGATAGTTTTAAAATCTGGAGTTTCAAATAGGGATTTTTTTATATTGTTGATTGTGAAAACTTGAAGTTTCGGATATTTTGAATTTTGGATTTCCAGATTTTCGAGTTCATGTTTTTGATTTGTGATGGCTTTGAAAATTTTTTTTTGTATTTTTGAACAGTATGGAAAAATGCACGCAATAGACGAAGATTTTGAGAATTTTAAATTCACAAAATATTTCGACACTATCAAATTTCAAACAATTTTTTAATTTTTTAGAAAAAAAAAATGTAAATTTTTAAGTGTTTCAAAAATCGAAATAAATTATCTCTAAATTCTCAAAGATAATTTATTTCGATTTTTAAAATACTTACAAATTTACATTTTTTTCTAAAAAATTAAAAAATTGTTCGAAATTTAATAGTGTCGAAATATTTTATGAATTTCAAAAACTTTTCCAGTTTTGAAAATATGAAGAAAATTGGAAAAATACAGAAGTTTCAATACTTAAAGTATTTATTAGAATTACTTGAATTTTAAAATGATGTTTAAAATATCGTTAAATATTTGAAAAATATTAGAATATTCCTTAAAAATATCAAGAATGTCATATATATGTTCAAAAATCAAGTTTATATATTCGATTTGCAATAGTTGCTGATTTTTTGATCTTTTAATCCGAAATTTGTAGATTTTCAAAACTTGGAGTGTTTAAATTTTCAGCTGCCGATTGAAAAATTTTTTTAATTGACCCATTATCGTTTTTTCGTATTATTGGATCTTGGTAGATTTTTCAATTTTCCAAGTTGGATAATTTGAATGTTTTCGAAGCAACAAATTTCAAATTCCTGTATCAGAACGTCGAACTATATATTTTTTTAATAGAATCGTCACATTTTTGGATTTTACAAATGTAATTTTGGAATTTTTCGAGTACTTGAATTTTTATTCTACGTTATTTTGAATGCCTTCATTCTGGAATGTTGAAGATTAAACTAGGAAATTCAGAAATTTGGAATTTTTTGTGTTTCCGGAATTTCGATTTTTCACTTTCGACGATTCAAAATTTTTCAATTTACGAATATGACTTTTGGATCCAAATTAGAAACATTTTTCAAGTTTTGAGTCATGAAAATTTCTAGTTATGTAATTTTCGTATTTCCAAATTTTGAATTAATATTTTTCTTTTTCGAATGTTGTTCATTCGTTGATTTTCTAATTTGAATCTCCAAATTTTTGAACTTCTGAATTTTCTAATTTTGAACTCTTCAACTCGGTAATTTTGGAATTTTCGGAATTTACGAATTATCGTATTTTCACGCCATCAGATTTTGGTACTAAGATTTCCCAATTATCTGAACACATATTACAATTTATGTTCCAAAACTGACACATTTTCGAATGAGAACCTTAAACTTCAAAGATTTTTTGTATTTAAACCATCATATTTTTTCATTTTTGAAATGTGTTTATCAAATTCTTCGAATACTCAGATCCTCCTCGTATTTTTAATGTCTTCATTTCAGAATTTCGAAGAATTATTTCGAACATTTGGAATTCGTTGTGATTTTGGAATTCGAATTTTCCATTTTTCACAATTCGAAATTTTTGAATTCACGAATACGAATTCTCTGCTTAGAATGAGTGTAGTATATTTCGTAATTTCTGATCATACAAACTTCAAGTTTGCACACATTTTCCTCCCTATTAAAACTCGGCTCGTCATTTTTCCTCGGAAAATCCAAAAAAATCGTAAAAATTTTCCCAGCTATTTCCGTCGATGAACTCCTCCCGTCACTACTCACTCACGTGGCTCCCGCAGCTCTTTATCCCGAGATCGCCGCGTGTCCTTCGTCCTCTGACGATTACGTGATTATAAAACAAGGTGCAAAAACTCTTCTCCAACAACAATCCAGTCATATATGTACCGAAAAAAACTTTTTCCCCTCAAGCCTAGGGCTGAAAAGCTTATTTCCCAGCCCTGTGGTGCATAAAACACATATTTTTTCCCGATCCTAGGGCTGAAAGGTTCATTTTCTGACCCAGTGGTACATAAAAACTGAAGGGATCTATTTTATGACCTATAAGTCGAACGTAAGAAGTCAAGAATTTCGACCGTGAATCGAAATTTCGTATTCAGTACCCCGAGGAACGAAAATAACTTGTTTTTAATTAAGCTTAGGGCTTGAAAGCTCATTTTCTGGCCCAGTAGCACATAAAAATTGTTGTTATCCGTTTTGCTATTCATGAATCGAACCCAAAAAATTTATTATCGTAACTCTGCATTCCTATTTCATATTATTTTGTACACCGAGGAACGAAAAACTTATTTTTTCCTGAGCCTAGGGCTGAAAAGTTCATTTTCTGGCCCAGTGGTGCATAAAAATTTTCACTTCCCATTTTGTTTTTTATAAGTCGAACCAAAAAGTTGATAATCGCGATCCTGCATTCCTATTCCATATTTAATACACCGATGAACGAAAAACACTCATTTTTCCCCGAACCTAGGGCTAAAAAGTTCATTTTCTGCCCCAGTAGTGCATAAAAACTTTCATTCTCCATTTTGCTTTTTCTAAATCGAATCCAAAAATTTGATAATCGTAATTCTGCACTCCTATTACATATTGTGTGCACCGAGGAACGAAAAACACTTATTTTTTCCCGAACCTAGGGTTGAAAAATTCATTTTCTGGCCCAGTGGTTCACAAAAATTTCAACTACCCATTTTGTTATTCATAAATCGAATTTGCACTCCAATTTCATATTTTACACGCCGAGGGACGAAAAACACTCATTTTCCCCCGAGCCTAGGGCTGAGACGTTCATTTTCTGCCCCAGTGGTGCATAAAAATTTTCATTCTTCATTTTACTATTCATAAATCGAACCCAGAAAGTTGATAATCGTAATTCTGCACTCCTATTACATATTGTGTGCACCGAGGAACGAAAAACACTCATTTTTCCCCGAGTCGAGGGCCGAAAACCTCATTTTCTGGCCCAGTAGCGTATAAAAACTTTCATGGTCCATTTCGTTATTCGTAAAACGTCGAATTCGCGAATTCGCAAGTACATATTAGAATCACGATCGTGAATGAAACAAACGTCGCGAGCGAGGCGGAAGAAATCGGCCGGAAATCGGGAAATGGGTCACTGTCAAGTACCGCACATGCGCGTGATTTCGACCGTTATCGCGATTCCGAACCTCTTTGCCCAGCGGGCTTGAAGAAACTGCTTGAAGTTGTAACTCCGAAATGCAAGTCGACGTAGGCTTCTCCTACTCTTCGCGTTTCATCGGCCTCTCGATCTCCGGTCTCTCGATAAGCCTTTTTCTCGACGTGGAAAATTGTCCTGGCACGAGTGTTTTTCATTCATCGATATGCCTGTAGTGCCTAGAGAAATCTGCATTTTCCGGATTACTCGGATTCTTTGGGAACTCATTAGAATGTATTTGATGAAACGGGAATACGAAATCGTTTTCGAATGAGGATTTATTTTAGAGGATATTCTTTTTAAGGAGACGTGTCGAAATTAATAGACGACGTAGTTTCTAAAATGAAAATAGATTTTTTCGGCTGGAGAATGGATGATCGTCTAGAGAATTGTATGTGGAGACGACCTTGAGACAGACGATGTTGACTCCAAAAGAGATGATCGTTAAGAACAAATATGCGGAAGTGAAATTTCTTTTGATAATCTTCTTTTTTCTTGGACATTGATTATTATCAAAGACGATAGCGTTAAAAAACGATTTTGAACATAGACGATTTCGTGCAAAAATTAGAAGATCGTCACGAGCGAATATTATTTCAAAGAGAATCCGGAAATTTATTAGAATGAATGTAATAAAATTAGGGTTGGGCAATTACGCAACTGTCCTTTTCTCTCTCACGAGAGCAGTCGTTTGGTAAGAGAGATAGAGAGAGCAATAGTATCGCCCACCCCTCAATAAAATGAAAATACGAAGTCGTCAATCATCCTAGAGGATTTCCTTCACTCAGAAGATATGTCAAAATAGATGATGTCGTTCAGAAAATGAAAATAGACGACAGCAATTGAAGAATGGACTATTTTCCAGAAATTTGCATCTGGAGACGATTTTTGATCGTATAGAAATGAGTTTGTATCAGACGATTCTCTAAATTATAAAAACATTCAAAAATAGACGACGTTAGCTCAAAAAAGACGATCTTGCCTCAGAGACGTTTTTTTTACAGGAATGGAAGCAAAACTTCCTTCGATCTCCTTTTTCGTGGATGATATCAGGAAATGAGATATCTTTTGAAAAAAAGACAGTTTCAAGAGTAGATGATTCATTTAAAAAATCAGACGATCGTCTAGAACGAATTCCTTCCGAAGGCAAATTTTTCCCTCGTCGTGAAAATTGTCCTGGGACGAGTGTTTTCGTCAAATCAAGCCCTGTAGTATTTGTCACTGAGAAAACCGTCGCGTGACATCATCGTCATAACAATTATTCTCGTTCTAAAAAAAAGGCGGACTTGGAACGTAGGTGGAAAGCGAGTAACTCGCTGGGAATCTCGATCGCGAGGAGACCGGGAGTTCGACGGCGCGTTTAACTCGCTTATGACACCATTCCGTGATGACGTCACGAGGATGAATACTGCTTACGTTTACAAAATCCGATCTCTCCTGACGAGAATAACGAATTTCTTGACAATTCCTACATTTATACTTTCTTGTAGAACTTGTAATTTCCCTTGTAGAAACTTTTTACAGAACGTGTTATTTTCCTTGTAAGTCTGAACCTTAAGATTCTTTATTTTGTCTTAAGCACTAAGTTTCCTGAAATGCATTAATCACAATCCTTGATGAGATTAAGGATTTTTTGAATGATTTAGAATTTTTTGCCTTTTTTGCCCCCCCCCCCCCCTGGGTCACCGACTGTCACACCGACCCGCCCCCCCCCCCCCCCCCCAATCAAAGTGTAACGTAACGCTAAACTGTTTGAAATTCAATGATGTCGAAATATTTAATGGATTTGAAATATCTACTTAATTTTGAAAATATAAAAGAAATTGGAAAAAATACGCATTTTTTGATTTACGAAAAATTGATCGAACTACTTGAATTTAAAATAATGTTCAAAATATCGTTTGATATTCGAATAATACTAGAAAGTTTTTTGAAAATATCGAAAATGTCATATTTATTCGAAAATTTGTCAATTTTAGATAGTTTCAAATAAATTACAATTAGGTCCAATTCCTTGTGGAAACTTCTTGCAGAACGTGTTATTTCCCTTGTAACTCTGAATCTTAATTCTAAGGTTCTTTATTTTTTTTCAGCTCTAAGTTGTATTTTGGGTTTTTCAAAAAATTTTACCTTCAGAGTTTCATAAAAATTTCGAAAATTGTTAAGTTTTGGGAACACTCGAAAATTCTATTTCTTTTTATTGTGAAGATTCTATGTTTTTGATAAAAATCGAAAAATTTTAAGTTTTTGAAAAAATTTAAGGAATTCGAGTTCCTAAAAAATTCAAGTTTTTTGAAAAGTTTGAAAATCGTCAAGTTTTTCGGAAATTTGTAAAATTTTGGGTCCTTCAAAAAATATGAAAATCATAAATTTTTCGGAAGATTCGAAAATTTGATTTTTTTTTTATTTTAATCTCAAAATAGTAATTTTTTGAAACATTCGAAAATTTTGAGTTCTTAGAAAATTACAAGAATTCTTGTAATTTTTTTGGAATTTATTGAGTTCGAAATTGTTTGGAAATTCTGGATATTTTGAGTTCCCCGACAAATTTCAAAAATTTCATGTTTTTGAAAGATTTGTTTGAGAAATTTTCAATTTTTCAAAAAACTTGAACTTTCCAAATCTTTCGAAAAAATCAAATATTTGAAATTTTCCGAGGAACTCAAAATATTCAGAATTTTTGAACAATTTTAAACTCAATAAATTCCAAAAAATTTTAGAATTCTTGTAATTTTCTAAGAACCCAAAATTTTCAAATGTTTCAAAAAAATTACAATTGTAAAATTAAAATGAACAATTGCAATTCTAAAATTTTTCGAGTAACTTAGGATTTCCATATTTGTAAAAGAACACAAAATTTTACAAATTTCCGAAAAACTTGAAAATTTTCCAACTTTTCGAAAAACGTGAATTTTTCAAGAACTCGAATTTCTCAAATTTTTTAAAGAACTTGAAGTTTTTCGATTTTTGTGAAAAACATCGAGTTTTCCCAATAAAAAGAAATCGAAATTTTCAATTGTTCCCAAAAACTAATAATTTTTAAAATGTTCATAAAACTCTGAATGTCAAATTAAAAAAAAATTTAACATATTCGAATTTTCAGAAAAACTCAGAATTCGAAAATCTGTTACAGAACTGCAAATTTTCAAAATTCCGAAAAATTTGGAATTTTTTCATTTAAAAAATCTTAAAATTTACGATTTTTTCCAGAAACTTACAATTTT
>JAPYZK010003625.1:0-30804 GCA_030522785.1 Platygaster equestris
GGCGAACAGCTTATTCGCCCACTAGTGGGCGAACGAGTTCATCACTCGCATGACATACGTCATCAATCAGGTAATCCATTATTTCGTCCACTCTCAGCAGGGCCACGAAATTACATATTTCTCGCGGGCGTTGAATAAAGGACAATTGCGTAGTTTCCTATCTCTTTTTTTTTCTTTTCACGTTTTTGAAGTATGTAGCCAGGGAGGGGGCTGAGGCCCCCTCCGAAATACTGGAAAATTTGAAAAGTCTAGCAAATTGCAAACAAGTATATTCTGGAAAAAATTGTAAGACAATGCTTATTTTTACAGTAAGTGTAGATAAACTGGATAATTTAGAACATTTTTAATATATCAGGATTTTCAACAATTTTCGGAATTTTTTCAAGTTTGGAGGATTTTGAGAATTTTGGAAGTTTTTGAAAGTTTCCGAATTTTCAGGAGTTCAAAAATTTTGGAAATTCGAAATTGTAAAAAAGTATTGAAGAATTTTTAATTTCACAATATTTCCATAATTCTTGAAATTAGGAAAATTTTACGGATTCTTAATATTTTGAGTAACTTAATGATTTGGAATATTTTCAACATTTCAAGATTTTCAGCAATTTTGAGAATTTTCGGAATTTTAAGTATTTCGAGGATTTTTGTGTTTATTGGAATTAAGAAAATTTCAAAATTTCTGTGAATTTCAGACATTGTAAAAGTTTTAAAAATTCTAAAAAATTTACAATATTTTCATAATTTTTAAAATTACGAGAATTTTACGAATTCTTCACATTTCGAGTAACTTGATAATTTGTAACAATTCAAGATTTTTAATAATTTAGAGAATTTGAAAAATTTTTGGTATTTTGACAATTTTTGGAATTTCAAAAATTTTGAAAATTTCAGAGATTTCAAAAAGTTTCGACAATCTCAAGAATTGAGGCAGTTTTTATAATTCTTGGAATTTTAAAAATTCTACGAATTTCGAAAATTTCGAGAAACTTTTGTTTAGTTGAAACATTTTTGACATTCTTCGAGATTTTCAACTATTTTGATGAATTTCAAAGTTTAGAGGATTTTGAAGAACTTTTGAATTATTTGGATTTGCAAATTTTTCAGAATTTCGAAAATGTTGGAAATTTCATAGATTTGAAAAAATCTTGAAAATTCTGAAATTTCACGAATTCCATAATTATTGCAATTACGGAAATTTTACCAATTTCCGAAACTTTGAGAGACTTGATAATTTTCAACATGCTCAACATTTCAAGATTTTCAACAATTCCGCGAATTATCAAAGTTTGGAGTAATCCGAAAATTTCAAAAGTCTACAGAATTTCGACAATTTTAAGAATTTCAACAATTTTAGAAATTTCAGAGATTTAAAAAAGTTTCGAAAGTTTTGAGAATTGAAACAATTTTCATAATTCTTGAAATTTCGAAAATTTTACGAATTTCGAAAATTTCGAGAAACTGTAGTTGCAACATTTTTAACATTTTCCAAAATTTTCAACTACTTACATAAATTTCGAAGTTTCGAGGATTTTGAAAATTTTTGTACTATTTGAAATCTACTTAATTTTCAGAATTTCGAAACTGTCAGAAATTTTAGAGATTTGAAAGAGTTTTGAAAATTCTGAAATTAACTGAATTTAATAATTATTGCAATTCCGAAAATTTCACGAATTTCCGAAACTTTAAGAAACTTGATAATTTTTAACATTTCTAACATTTCAAAATTTTCAACAATTTTTCGAATTTTTAAAGTTTGGAGTATTTCGAGAATCTATAAAATTTGGACAATTTAAAGAATTTTATCAATTCCAGAGATTCCAAAAAGTTCTGAAAATTCGGAGAGTTCGGAAAATTTCTATAACTCCCTAATAAAACTAAACTTGTTAAACTTGCTGAATAATTTCGAGTGAAAATCACCTACCCCCTCTCCCCCCCCCTCCCCCCCAACGAAATTTCTGGCTACATCTTTGAAATTTTTTAATGTATGTTCGGGTTTTTGAGGAAATTAAAATCAAAATCCTTATAAAATTGAGAACAAAGTACTGCAAATTCAGCATTTTGATAACATTTAAAAAAAGCTCTATCATTCCCGAAAAACAACGAATGTTTGAGTTAAATCAAAATCATAATTTCCGATTTTCGATAAAAAATGATCGCCATAAAAAAATACAAAATTATTCTCAAACAATGAACTTGTTCGATAATAAAATACCAAATACATGAAAAATCTACATGTTTACACACCAAATTAATCCGTGAGTGCCCGCACTCACACGAATATTTTTAAAAGCGCCACATGCAATAAAACCGGGAAGAATGCTTGTCGCAGCTTATCAGATAAGGTTCGCAAACATCGAGGGATTAGACTACGCTTCGTGAGAGAAGGTTGTTTTTCGGTGCTCGTTACACGTTTGCCGGCGACAGCTCTTACTCTCGAAATTCCCTGTTTCGCCCATTGAAAATGAGGGCCGAGTTTTAAGCCCGGAAATGTTTGCGAGGGCTTGAAAGTTCGCGGGATAAACCGGTAAATCTGTCGGTCCCGCTGAAACTACGGTCCAACTTGTTGAATTTTTTATGCCAGTCCGGAGAACGAATTTCGACTGTTTCAAATTTAATTTACACGGTTCCCTTTTGTTCATAATTTGTGGTCAGTTAGATACTTCAGTGGTTATTAGGGTAATTGTGAATTTGGGAAGATTAACATCACTTTGAATTTGATTAATGTATGTTTTTATAATTTGCAGCAGATTTTTGTGAATTATATTATGTTTTTTTGATGATTTTGTGGATTTAGTTTCTTATTTGCCCAAATTCTCGGAGAAGTAAATTATTTTAGATTTGAGAGATTATTATAAATTTTAGATTTATAATATTACAAGGACGTGATCAGAAATTTCGTTCGGGGGGGGGGGGGGGGTGTCGAAATTCTGTTGACTTTTGAAATTCTTGAAATACTCCGAACTTTGAAAATTCGCGAAATTGTTGAAAATTTCAAAATGTTCAAAATGTTGAAAATTATCGAGTTTATCAAAGTTTTGGAAATGCGTAAAATTTTCGAAATTCCAATAATGATGGAATATTCAGAAGTTTCAACATTTTTTTCAATCTCTGAAATTTCCTACATTTTTGAAATTCTGGAAATTTTAAAAATTTCTAAAAGTCGAAATCTTAAAAATCTTCTAAGCTTTTAAATGTATCAAAATAGTCGAAAATCGTGAGATATGTTAGAAATGTTCAACAAAATTTTATCAAAATTTCATAAATTCGTAAAATTTTTCAAATTTTAAGAATGGTGAATACCACCTTAATTTTCAAGGTTTTCAAAACTTTTTTAAATATCAGAAACTTCTAACATTTTTAAGATTTTTGAAATAAAATTGTCAAAAATTTTTAGACTTTTGAGATTCTCAAAATACTTCAAACTTCGAAACTTCGCGAAATTATTAAAAATTTTGAAATGTTGAAAATGTTCAAAATTATCAAGTTTCTGAAAGTTTCATAAATTCGGAATATTTTCTGAATTTCAATAATTATGGAATTCGTAAAATTTCTAAATTTCCAAAACTTTTCCAAATCTTTGGAATTTCCAACATTTCCGAAATTCTGGAAATTCTGGAAATTCCAAGAAGTTCGAAAATTTTCAAAATCCTCTAAACTTTCAAATTAATCAAAATATTCGATAATCTTGAGATACATTAAAAACGTCTAACAAAAGTTTCTCGAAATTTTTTTGATTTGTAAAATTTTTGAAATTCCAAGAATTACGAAAACTGCCTCAATTCTTAAGATTTTTAAAACTTTTGCAAATCTCTTAAATTTCTGTAATATTCGGAATTTTGAAAATTGTCAGAATATTGAAAATTTTTCTAAATTCTCTAAACTATGAAGAATCTCAAAATGTTCCAGATTATCGAATTTCTCGAAATGTGAAGAATTTGTAAAATTTGTATAATTTGAAGAATTATGAAAATATTTCAATATTTAAATTTGTGAAACATTGACAAATCTCTTAAATTCCCAAGAATTTTAAAATTCTTGAAACTTTCAGTATTTCAATAATTCACAAAATCGTCAAAATACTCCAAATTTTGAAAATTCTCTAAATTGTTAAAAATCTAGGAATGTTGAAAACATTCGAAATTATCAAGTTTCTCGAAATATATCGAATTCGTAACACTTTTGCCATTTCAAGAATTATAAAAATAAAGTGAATTTTTTGAATTTTCAAAACTTTTCTACAACTTCGAAATTTGCAGTCTATGAAATTCAAAAAATTTCCAAACTTCTAAGAACGTCTAAAATTCTCGAAATCCTCCAAACTCTGAAAATCCTCAAAATTGTTGAAAATCTTGAAATGTTGAAAATTTTGAAGATAATCAGGTTTTTCGAAAACTTTAACACTTGTGAAAATCAGGATTGTTTTCATTTTTTTTTTCAAAATATACTTTTTCGCAATGTGCTGAATTTCAAATTTTCCAGAATTTCGGAATGAGCTTCAGCCCCCTCAGACCCCTCCCCGGCCAAATGCTTGTATTCCGAAAGTAAATCGAGAAATTCAACTTCAGTCAAATTGTACGCAAGATTACGCAGATTTACCGGACACGTAACAAAAACCCATATTACAGTCAATGACAATCGGGAACGAAGTGCCAGTGAAAGGCCGGGGGAAACTTTGCGCCCGCAAGGAAAACCCGCGCGACAGGGAATTTTCCTCGTTTCCAAGGGAAATTCGATTCAGAAGGAAAGTTGATTTTCCAAGAATGAAACGTACATTGTTGCAAGCATCCTAAAGAACACCCTAAGGGTGCTCGGAAATGACAGACACGTGCTACAGCGTGTAGTAAAAAACTCACTTTCGAAACTTTTTCCAAAGTATCCCTCGAAACTTCAACTCAAAATCGTAGAGAAAGTGTCCATCGTGGGGAAATTTGAAATACGCGCCATTTTCTAGGTCTGTGATTGGTTGAGTGACGTCATAGTTGAGGACGCGAATTTTCAATCCAATTTTTGGCGTCAGAAAGTATTTTTATTCGCGCTTAATCGTTTCTGTAGTAAAGGGTCGTTTTGAAAACCAAAATCTCTTAAAAACGGTCGATTGTGATAGAAAATGTATCCACAAGTTAAAAATTATGATTTTGTGGCATCAGGATTCGAAAAACGCGCCATTTTCTAGGCCTCTCATTTGCTGAGTGACGTCATAGTTGAGAGCGCGAAATTCGAATTCGACTTTTGTCGTCAGTATGTATTTTTATCGGCAGAACATTGTTTTTAAAGACATTCATTGCAGGAAGGATCGTTTTATAACTTGAAATATTACTTATAAACTGTCTATTGTGATAGGAAACGTATTCAAAAGTTGAAAATCGTGACTTTCCGGAATCGGGATTTAAAAAACGTGCAATTTCAGAGGCCTCCGATTGGCTAAGTGACGTCACAGTTGGGCGCACGAATTTAAAATCCGATTTTCGGCATATAAATGTCATTTTATTGACGTTACGTAGTTTTTAAAAATATTTCTCGCAATCATTATTTATTTTCTGACTCAAAAGCTTTCAAAAACTGCCCTATGTAACAAAAACTTCATCCGAAAGTCGAAAATCGTGATTTCCCGGAATCGATATTCGAATCACGCGTCATTTCCCAGGCCTCTGATTGGCTGAGCGACGTCACAGTTGAGAGTGCAAATTAAAAATCCTATTTTCGGTATTTAAGTGTGATTTCATCAACGTAAAATAGTTTTTGAAGATTTTATTGCAGTTAGTGATCATTTCGTGACCCAAAAACCTTAGAAAAATGTCCATTGTGATAAAAAGTCCATCCAAAAGTAAAAAATCGCAATCCCCGAAATCGAAATTCGAAACAAACTATATTCCCCAGCCCTCCGATTGGTTGAGTGACGTCACAGTTAATGGCGCGAATTTGAAATCCAATTTTTGTCTGAATGTATTTTCTTCTACCCAAAATAATTTTTTGCACTAAAAGGTCATTTTTCAACCCAAAATCCCCTAAAAATTGTCCATTTGTGATGAAAACTCCATCCAAATGTCAAAAATCCCAATTTCCCGAAATCAAAATTCAAATCACGCGCCATTTTCCAGCCTTCTGATTGGCTTAGGCCGAGTGACGTCACACTTAAAGGCGCGAATTTCGAACACACATTTAGTCAAACATCGGTTTTTGATGCGTAAATGTATTTTTATCGTCAGAAAACACTTTTGGAGATCTTTTTCGCAGCTGAGAATCATTTTGCGGATATTTTGGATCTTTCAGTTTTCAAAAGTGAGTCTTTACCTGGGCTCGAGTTCGTGAAAAATGTAAAAAAAATAAATACGTTCGAACAAAATACGTGTGAAATAATGCAGGCACTTTCGGAACACAGCCAGTAGGTGTTCAATAATAAATAATGATAAATTTTATCAAGTACCTCGAAATCCTGTTTGACCAGCCAGAGCAATGTTGACGGACAGGACAGAAACAGAAAAACGGAAAATTATGATCCATCCAACTGGAGATAAATTATTAGCACGGCTGTACAAATAGATTTTTTTTTTTTTTCGTGACCTGTAACCTAGCGTTACGGTCGATTTTATGTACACAACGCCTACGGTTTTTTCATTGTTCAAGGACCATCTCAAAAGTTTCCCAAGCCGAGATGTTATTTTTGCGATTCGTCTTTTTCTCGGTTTAGGGGGGGGGAGGTATTAGGGTTATTTTTTAAGTATTTGATTATTTGAAAAAATGAGTAACTTATCATCCTTTATCGTGCGAAGGGTGGTGATATTCACGATTTTGGAAAAGTTTTTAAGAATATAATGTGGATTATTTGAAATTTTAGGAAGTGTTTGAATTTTGGAAAATTGGGAATTATTTAAAATTTTTGGGAAATTGGGTTTTTTGTGAAATATTGCGAATTTTGGAACGTTGGTTGGAGTGAAAAAAATTGGCGAAACAGATTTATAATTTTCGACGAGATTATGAATATTTACGATTTTTTTTAAGATTTCAGAGTTCGAATATTTGTGATATTTTTAATTGACGCGAAAATCTAAGATTCTACACAATTGAAAACATGTCGAAATTTGGGATTGAGTACAAATTTTAGGAATTCTTGCCACATATTGCTTTTTCATCCAATTTGGAGAATAGTGGATTTCAGTGGAAATCGAAAAAATTTGCAAATTCTGAGAATTTATAGAATTTTTTATGAGATTATGAATATTTCCGACTTTTTTCGAAGACTTGGAAGAATTAAAATATTTGTGAAATCTTTAATTTTCACAAAAATCGATGATTTTATACAATTGAAAAATTGTGAAAAATCGGAATCGAATACAAATTTTGCGAATTCTTCCAAAATTTTCTTTTTTTACCAAATTTTGGCAGAATTTTGCATTTATGTGAAGTTCTGCATTTTAGTGGAAACAAAAAAAATGTTAAAATCCCAAGAATTCGTGATTCTTTGTGAGATTCTGAATATTTGCGATTTTTTTAAAGATTGGAAATAATTTTACAATATTCTTGAAGTATACAATTTTTACGAAAATTCAAGATTTTACGCAGTCGATAAATTCTCAAAATTAAAAAAAAATACAACTTCACAAATTTTTGCAACATTTTGCTTTTTTTATGAAATTTTGCAAAATTCATCATTTCTGCAGGAATTAAAAAAATTTGCTGATCCCAAAACTGAAAAATTTATTCAAGAATTCAAAAAATTGTACGATTATCTAGAAATTTGAAAAATTTGTATCTTTTAAAAATTGATGGAATTTTTCTATCTTCGCAAATTTACGAATATTTCGAACAATTATGAATTGCGAAAATTTGTAATAAAAATGCCTTATTGTGCAATTTTTCACATTAATCTGCTTCTATTATGAAATTTTAAAAACTTTTCACAGTCCAGAAAAAATCCCAAATATTTGGTACTTTTCCAAAAATTGGAAATTTTAATTTGGGATACAAACTTGTCAAATCTCAATTTTTCGAGGAATTTAACTTCTTCCAAATTTCTGAGAAAAACCTGCTTCTTTTGCACAAGGTTTTAAAATTACAAATTCGGTCAATAATCCGGAAAATCCGTAAATAATTCAAGTCTTTGCAAAAATCAACATATTTTCCAAAATCCAGAAACTTGCAAAAGTTCGAAAATATTCGAATTTGGAAATTTTCACAGAAACCTGTTCATTTTTCACAATATTGCAGAATTCAAAGTTCATTTAGAATCCAAAAAATTCATTAATTTTTCAGATATTTCAAAAATCACACATTCTTACGAAAACCTGAAAAATTTCGTAATTCCTGCAAGAATAAACAACTTCGTAAATTTCCACAAAAATCCCAAAAATTTGGAAAATTTTTTATTAAATTCTGAAAACTTCGGAAATCATTGAAAATATCAAAAAATTTCCCTTTCTCATCGAAATATTGCGAAATTTCTAATTTTAGCAGAAATTCAATAAAAATTTCAACAATTCAAACTTACATAGAATTTTTAAAACCACAAAAACATCGAATCCAACCAGATATAGATCGCGGCGAAAAGAAAAAATAAGATTTTTGATCTTTCACGAATTTCCACTTTTTATGAAAAGTAAATTTTTGGAGTCATCAGACTTGATAAAAAATACCAATGGAGTCCAAAACTGATTCACTAATCGTCAGTATCTAGATAGTTCACCAAATCGAAAAAATTCATTTTCGACAAAAACACCCATGAAATTCTCTTCAGTCCAAAGTTAAAAAAACCGGCCCAAAAGCCCATTCTTCAAAAAAACGAACAAAAAAACGTCTCAAGTGCCTTCAAGACTATTCCCCCCCCCCCCCCCCCCCCCCCCGGAATGTCAACTTTCCGGACTCAAAGGGCAGGAAAAAGACGAATCGCCGCGAATCCGAATACCGGAACATTCATATCACGAACAAAAAACGTCACTCTCGAAAATTTAATCATACCAAAACCGTCCCATTTCGAAATTAATTACTCGCAAACCCCGCATCTTTCACTCACAGCGGCATAAAACGCAGCATTCAACATTAACAATAATCGAAAAATCGATAAATATCGTCACTTTTAACTTGGGATGGTTTCCTGCGACCTAAAATTCAACCGAGCATTCCCCAAACACCTTCAATAGTTCGAGTAATGCTCGTCATAAAAAATATGAAATAAACAATCAGAAAAAATTGCAGCTGCGCATCGAGCTCATGCATAAAGAACATCGACTAATGCTTATTGTGATGGATTATCATTTTTCCACCGTGGAGGAAACAGCTGAATCGCTGAAAAATTGGAAAAAATCTGTTCTTCGGTGAACATCGAAATCATCAATTTACGTACACACAAATTAAAGCAGATGACTAGCAATGGGAGATAATATTGAGTGGTCCTTGCGTCAATGCAATCAACAGTTAGACACACGGAGAGTTTCACAAGATTGACAAAATCAAACGTCGAACAAGAAACACGAGATCGTAAAAGACATCGGATTTCAGTGCACGAGGCAAGAAAAATATTGATGCACGACAGCGATGTTGGAATCGACTTCAAATTTAATTTCCGGGGTTGAGATGAAGTTAAATTGAGTACTTTTTGAGTTTTGGGAGGGAAGAGAGGGGGATAAAAAATTGTCTGGGTTTTGCAGACAGAGAGACTTTTTTTCAATCACATCGGCAAAAAGGGAATCCAAAAGCGTTGGTCAAATTATTTGAGGGTCATTTCTTGGTTATTGGTGCAGGTAAACATTTTTGTAAATGTTAATGCAATTCACAACTGGTTGACACTATTTTTATCTTGGAGAAAAATAAATTTGATCGCTAGCGTTCTTATGGAACGTGTTCGGAACGCGTTTTGGAGAAATGTTGAAGACGTTTTGAACGCGTTTAAAATGCGATTTCAGAACATGTTTGGAACGCGTTCTAACGGAATGTGCTCGAAATGCGTTTTGGATCAATTTCGAACACGTTTTGAACGCTTATGAGACAGGAAAGTCGATGGAAATCGTGAGTTTAGACTGCATTACTCGTCCTTGTAAGTTTTTAGGCGATCGGATTCAAAACGCGTTGTACTACTAATTTAGGAGGAAATACTTTCTCAACGCGTTTGAAACAGCTGTGATAGAAAACGTTTTTCTTTCATTAGGCTCGTGGAAAAAGGGAGAGGGTTTCAAACACGTTCAGAACATGTTTTGAACGCGATTGAGACGCGTTTTGGAAACTCATTTTGAACGCGTTCTTATGAAATGTGTTTGGAACGTGTTCAAGACGAGTTTTTATGAAACGTGTGTAGAACGCGTTCGAGACATGTTTTGAGAACGCGTTTGAAACGCGTTTTTGTATCACGTATTAAGATCACGTTCTACACACTTCTTTCGAACGCGTTCAAAACTTGTTTTAACTGCGTTCTGAACGAATTCAGAATGCACGTAAGAAATATGAACATTCGGAACACATTCGGAACATGTTCGGACGCATTCACCGCTCATTCTTATTAAACATGCTTGGAACTCGTTCTACACGCACGTTTCGAACGTGTTTTGATGCATTCGGAAGAAGTTTTTAATGCGTTATGAACGCATTTGATATAACGCGTTTAACACTTGTTTCAAGTGCGTCCCAAACACGATTGATGCGATGCGTTCGGAACGTTTTCAAAATGCTCCTTCTTTTCCTATGAGCGGGAACATGTTCATCAGCATAAATCATGTTAGTCCACGGGAAATGAATATATGAATCAGTCCCCTTCGAATTAAGCGACTATGGTGGTCAGTTTCACCCGAATTCAAAAAACAAAATATATAAATGAATAAACAAAAGAATAGGTAAATTTACAGTACCTTGCTATTGGCGAAGAGCAAGCCGACACCTTCCATACAAACTTGCAAAAGCCCACCTTCTCCGGTGACCATGTCCTGGACGGGGAATTCGCCCCCAAGTTCGGCCACGTTAGGCCCGCGGCCCCGCGCCGCCGCCTTCTCCATCGCCGATTTTATACAGTAGTAAAGTTCTTTACACTGTAAAATGTTCGAAAGGTTGAAACTTTGTCAATAGTTTGGAACAACTCGAACTTTGGAACGTTTTTTAAGTGAAAACAGTATAGTTTCAGCAGCATAAAAGATAGACACTGGCTAGATGCACCCCAAATACGTGAAAATAAGGTCACTGTCTGTTATTGTTAGCACTGCTAAAGTGATCATACCTAACCCGAAAACTTCGTAAATATAGTTTGAAAATACCAAACCTCAAAAATAGCGCGTTTGAAACGATTCTAGAGTTTTTCGGGTGCATCTAAACAGGACTATTTTTCAAGGTTAATGTTTTTTATTGTTAGAGACTTTAGTTTCTTAACAATACCCCGAATTGCTCCGTCGATGAGGTAGAGATACACATCGAATCTTATTTTTAATCAATTTTAAAGGCATTAATTTACTAAAATATGACCACAGCGACAATCTATGTACTAAAACGAATCCATTGAATGCAACAAATTGATCCATCATAATCTGACGCCCATATACAACTCATGATGAATTTTAATTTTCTTGCATCTGGTGGATGCGTTTGAGTCCCTAGTTTGTCGCTAGGGTGATTTTGTACCAAAACTAATTCAAAATAAAAAACGATGCACATCCCTACCTTACCGACAGAGTAATCCGGAATGATCTTAAGAAAAATCGATCGTTCATTACCTTTTTCGTGTAGTATTTATACAGCTGCGTTTGTCCCCCGGTGCGCTTCCACAGACAAAGCACCTTGCTCTTGGGGCTGTAGGTCATGTTAACGAGCCGCTCGTACCACCAGCGCTCGACAATGACGCCATTTACCGATCGCAGCACGAGACCGTCATGCCGAACTTCGAGAAACCTAAGGTCTCCCTCGGCATCGGTACCGACGTGAACGGTAAACGACTGTCGGTGCATTTGCCGAGACGCCAGTGGCTTCAAATCGATGTCGTTCCCGTGCTGCAAAAACGTTCAGTTTATTGGCGAACATCGTCTGGCGTTACGCACATCGTTTAACTGTCATTTCTTTCCACTTCGTACCCGAACATATGCTGGTCAAGAGACAAATCAATTACGTGCTTACAAACACTGAAAAGTCGTTTGTTACAGCCAACCAAACACTTGGTAGATATTTAACGAACCAAAAAGTTCGGTAGAGAGAACCAAATTTTATTACCAGCGATCAAAAATGCGTTTTAGCTGAATGAAAATTTGGTAGAGCTAATCGAAATTTAGTACATACTAATTAAAATTTGCCTGACTAACAAAAAGTGGTCTTCCATCTTTTTTCACAATTAGATCCTGCCTTCCGACAGTATCTAGTATCCCCAAAAACTTGTAACTTCAAAATTCATTAAGCATTCATCTATTCGAAGTGAAATTCTCGAGATCTAAGTATCTCAACTTACTAAGTTGTCGATCTGATCCAGAAGCTGGTTGAGTTCGTGACTGTAGATCAGACCGATGTGACTTTTGCCCAAAAGCCTTCTGACTTTGCGTTTCAATTCGTTCTTCTCCACGTTCAGCATCACAAGGAGTGCGGTCAGGTTGTGCAACAAGGTGCACAGGAGTCGGTCTTCGTCGTGTTCGAGTCTTCGTCTTTCGCTTTCACTCAGACCTTTGTACCTGGGGAGTATGGATGTTTTGATTTGGATACTTGTTGGAGATTATGAATCGTGTTTTAGAATTTTATAGACCTTTCCATCATTTCCCCGGGACCTTGGTCCATCCCCATCATGTCTCTTTCTTGGGACACTGCGTCTAAAAAGGCGTCTTCCCAAAATTGCATCTGGTCCCAGAGACTGGACCTTTCCTTGCCTAGAAGTCCTGGAACATATTTGTCCATTCATCCAATCTATGCTTGTGTTTAAGTTTGAATTTGAATTTATTGCGCGCCGAAATGTGTGAGCGCCATATTGAATATAAGATTTAGGGTAACTTCTTTTTGCCCGTTGGGTATGCTTCAGCGACACAGGTCACAGCCACTTGTATTTCTGATCTCTGCACAATATGGTCAACATGTAATTAGTACTTCTTTTTCACATAATAAATCCCAGTTTATACAAAAAGGTCTCCCAGTCATTGAGAAGTACAATAAAACGATTCCAAAAAATATTCAAGTTGATATGGAAATAAACAGCTTGTCTTCAATTCATTCGAGTCTCACGATCGGTGAGTTGTATCCAAAATCAGTTATATGATAAAAACATTTTCGTGACTTCTGAAAATAAATTCCATATCAAGCAATGAAAGTTTTTCATTTTTTTTTTACTGGAGCGTCGTAACCTTGAGAAAGATAATATCGCCTATGTTTCGTAGAGGAATCTTTGGGCATGGGATCAAGAAATTGTAACGAATTTGAAGTTAATTTGGTCTCATAAGAAATTCAAAACAATAAAAAACACTGAGTACTAAATTTGAGAAAAAAAAAACTTGGGAGGACCGCGAGAATCAAGCGGTTCGAAATCAATTTATCGCGACTGACTCACTGCCCCGAAACGCCTCAGTAGACCCGGATTCTCAACCGAGAAAGAATATATTTTTAGAATAGGCGAGAAGAATCATGCGACACCTGGCCTAATGCGTAGATCGAAACAGTAACCTTGAATTTATCGGGGACCACATTCTTAGCACGTATTATTAGCACCTATTCAATATCACATAATGTTAAACAGCCTACCTTCGAAAAGATACGTTCTAGCGCAGTCAGGACTCGGCGATGTCGTCGAAGATATGATACTTCCGGTATACTTAAATCCCGTGGTCAAAGAGGAATTGGACCAGCCACTTCCGCTTCTCGGTTTGACGGATCGCGAAAACTACAGTATTTTGAGAATGAGTGAGCAGTTTCCATTTTGGTATGGCATAGATGAATTTCCGAAACTTACGTTTCCTTGCTCGACTTCACTGTCGGAAACAGTGCTTCGGAAGGAAGATTGATGGGACTGACGGAAAGCAGGGTTTGTCGTGATGCTGCCTCCGTCAGTGGATAAGGCGTCACTACTTCCGGCTCCACTTCCTTTTCCACTCTATCAAATTATCCGGAAAGGAAAATTATAATAGATGAAAATGAAAATGACACACTAATCAACACTAAGCCTTGAAAATGGCCACGCAATAGTGGCCTAAACGTTGACTTGGAAAATGAACTGTGACTGGAAAAACGAAAAACAAAGATCTCTGTTAACTATTGTCGAAGCCAGGGAATTTTAATCAAAAAATCGAACATCAAAAAAGTTTCAAGTCTCAAGTTCAACTTCTCTCAGACGTGTCAGATCTTCTCTGGGTCAGAATTCAGAACTTTATTGACATTTCGACATACCTCGGAATCGATGGAAGTCAATCTGCTCAGGAATTTTCCCTTCATGTTGAACATGTCGAGGAGCATGTTCGTGGGCGAGGCGTTTTCTTCTCCGCTACTCTGGGAGTGTGGCCTTTCGAGCCGAACTTTGGGCAAATCTAAAATATAAATATTTCTAGTCATTCAGTCATTGCTTCTTATCCAGTGAAACAACTGTAAGATGTTATATCATCATTCACCATGAACTTGGAACATCGGTTTTTGAGTGTCCGACTGCACGGACGACCTCGGTGATTGAGGGGATGACAAATTTTCTCGGCTCCCGAAAGGACTCGATGACTAAAATTCAAAGACTTCATTAAATGATGTTTCAGTGAATAATGATTGATCAAGTTAGTGTATCTCGTGCCTGGGACATGAATGATCTCTCGAATCCCGCCTCGGAAAGGTCTTTACTCCAATAATGCGTATGCGCGATTTCGAGTAACTGGAACACAGAAGCCATGCCTCCCAAACCGAAATTATTGTACGTGTCCATGAGTCCGTGGACAACAGCTTGGAGGCATTTCAAGGTTCCTTTGTAAACTGGTTTCGATATGCACTGAAAATTTGATTTTCATAATTTTCATCTTACACAACTAAGATCAGGAAAAAATCCAAGATATATCACGAAAATCATCTTACAACATCATCAATTCGATCATCAGGACTGATCTTCCTGCTGAGATTCTTGTTCAACTTCGTAACTATAAAATCGCGGTAGCTCTCGTCCTTCATGAGATTCTTTAACCTATTGATCTTGAGCCACCCTACACCTTCTCCCGCGAGAACTTGATTCACCACCTGCGAAAATGAAAATACCCATCATATTTCTGCCACAACAATATGAATTATTCTCGCAAAAATGTGCATACTTCGGCTAAAAACTCTGGGTTATCGCTATTTGTACTCGTTCTGTCGGAAGCTTGAACGTCCCTAGCATCTTCTTGATTATTTTTATTGAATGTGTGCTTAATCAACGGGGAACGTTCAACTGTTGATTTCGTAGCTGTAAAAAGACAGGATCAATTATGATTACGAAGTAGATGAATTCGAACACAATGAAACACATTTAAAAAGATTGTTCAGTTTTTAAGTACACATTTCGTCTGTAGAAGAAAAATTTAGTTTGTTGAGGACGGAATTGTTTGTACTGAATTTGACCGTTTTAGATGATGTTAGAAGAAACAATACACCACACCGACATGCTAGAATTCCAAGGTTTTCAGCTTATACCTTTGTACAAAGGCCCGAACGCGTGGGACTTTTCTTTGGGTCTTTGGGACTGCGGGAGCAGGTTATTACTGCCTCGATTAGAATTACTTTTACTACCTACGGGATCAAATTCGTCATTTTGTGATTGATCATCATATTTTATGTTGAAATTTTGTTCAGTCCCTAAGGATTCCATAGGGAGGTAAAATTTTAGACATTCTTAAGTTGGACTCACCGAACAAATCGCTAAACATATTACTAGTTTGGGTAGCAAGTCCATTGATATCGCTGCTAATATTGCTGAAAAAATCACGGCTCATGTCTCTTCTGCCACTCCGCGAATCCGAGGCAACCAATTGGGAACTGAAAGAATCTTTGCGCACCAACGTCGTTGTTGGCGGCATTTGTGGCGGGGATTCGCGGGAATCCCCAAGACCCTGGTTTTGAGAAAGTTTTCGGTCAATCAGATGTTAGGGGGGCGCAAAAAAGCACATAAACTGTTTAAAATTTCGATGTTTTGAGAAACTTCGGAATTCCAAAGCTTCGAATTACATGGAAACTTCAATATTCTTACAAATTCGTCGAAACTTCACAAACCCAAAAAACTTCGAAAAATTCAAAACTCTAACACTTCAAAACATCAGAATAGTATTTAATACTTTAAAACCGATCCGAATCCGTCCAAACTCTAAAGATTTCGAAACTTCCGGAATCTTAAAAACTGCAAAGCTTCGCAAATTTGAAGCTTCGGAATTCTCCCAAACTTCGAAATTTTCGTAATTTTCAAGCCTTAAAGTTTCAAAATCCTTTAAAACTGCAAAACTTTCGGAATTCACGAAACTTCGACAATCGAAATAGTTAACAACTTTCATAATTAAAAATCGTTTAAAAATTGAAAGTAGTAAAGCATTTCTGAATTACAAAACTTGAAAATATACTTTAAAACTTCAATAATATCGGAAATTCGTCAAAACTCCACAAAACCAAAAAACTTCGAAAAATTTCCAACTTTAACACTTCAAAACATCAAAATGATATTCAGAACTCTAAAACCCATCCAAATTCGAGAAAACTTCAAAGTTTTAGAAACTTCCAAAACCTCAAAAACTGCAACAGTTCGCAAATTTGAAGCTTCGGAATTCTTCCAAACTTCGAAATTTTCGGAATTTCTAAAATTTTGAAAATCGAAATACTTAACAACTCTCACACTTGAAAATTGTCTAAAAATTAAAAGTAAAGTAATGTAAAATTTCGGAATCACAAAACTTCGAAAAACTGTTAAACTCCAATATTCTCGGAAATTCGTCAAAACTTCGACAAACTCAAAAACTTCAAAAAATTCCAAACTGTAACACTTAAAAACATTAAAATAGTATTCAAAACTATTGAATCCATCCAAATTCGTGAAAACTTCGAAGTTTTCGAATTTTCCAAAATTCGGAATTTACAGAATTTTTAAGTCTCGAAGAGTCAAAATTTTTCAGAACTGCAAAACTTACGAAATTTCCAAAATTTTGAAAATCTTCATACTTAACAACTTGAATATGTAAAAATTGTTCAAAAATTAGAAGTAATGGAAAAATGTGGAATCACAAAACTTCAAAATACTGTTGAACTCCAATATTATCGGAAATTTGTCAAAACTTCACAAACCCAAAAGACTTGGAAAAATTCCGAACTCACATCAAAATATCTTATAAAAACAATATTTTTCGTGTTTGTAGTGTCAGATTGGGCGAATAATGATTGTTTCATGACTCTTAATATATTTTTGACTATTTTCTCTGATTTTATCATACTAACACCGAAAAATATAAGTATGACTTTTGGTTACTTTATTATGATTTATAAAGTCATACTAAGATTGTAAGGGGGGGGGGGAGGTATTCTGAAACTGAAGGGACAAGACCGTACTTTGAGTAATCCTTTTTTGGTGACCGCTTGCTTGGCACTTTTCGTCAAATCCCCGATCGTACTTTTCCCTACGTAAGTCAAATCGTCCAGGGTGTTTTTGCTCACTCCCGCAGCGGTTTTGCTCGCCTCCACAGCTTTATGAGATACTTCTTGAACTGACTTCGAAGCTTCGTCCATGGCTTTTTTCGTATGCTGCGTGAACTGTTTTGGGATGCAGAAAAGTTTCGTTTACCAATTTGCCATCATATTCCAACTTCATAATGTGTATAAAACATGAACGGTATATTTCCCTGATCCGAAGGTTTCGAAAAATCTTCCAAAAAATGATCCCATCCCAATTCATTCATCAACGAAGTAAAAATCTGTATACTCCATACCTGTTCTAAGGGCGCGAACAAACTTTCCTCCCCAGCTTCGGAAATTTTCTCCTTCGCCTGGAGCTTGAGCTGCGCACAAAATAGTCATCACACGATGAAAATATCAATTCTGTATCGGAACTGGATTTCTGGGATCTTACTTTGTCCATTTGAGCAAGAATCCCGTCCTGCGAGCTCTGCCTCGTGGTCTCTCGGACGAGGTCCTTGGCTTGCGTCGCGATCTGCTCGAACAGCGAGCCCTGCGAGCCCTGTCGGAGGACCCCGTTTCCGGTCGTCCCGGAAGGGCGCTGAGTGTCGCCCTCGTTGCTCGTTCGACGGGTCACGAGGGATGACACCGAACTAGTGCTCCCTCTGCGCTCCAAAATAGCGCTGGCCGTGGATTGCTTTCGTTGCTCGGGGATGAAAGATAGCGTCTGGAACCATTGGTTCTCGATCAACATTTTTCAACAGTTCCGGAACTTTTTCGTTTTTTATTCGACAAATTCAAGACTCGAGGAAGTTTTATCTTTTTTTTTGGATCTTGAAATCGGATTTCGAAGTTTTGGAACTTTTTCAAATTTAGTTCTGATTGGAACAAAAAGCTTTGGGCTACAAAACAGTATGGTTGCCTCAACCATATATGTGGTTTGTACAATTTATGTATGGTTGGTACGACCATATATATGGTTAGTACAGCCACACCTATGATTGGTTCAAACATATGTATTGTTGGTACAACTATATCCATGGTCCGTACAATCATGTGTATAATATGGTACGACCATATTGATTGATGGTACAACTACATGTATGGTTAGTAGAGCCACACCTATGATTGGTTCAACCATATTCTATGGTTCGTACGACCATATATATATTGTTGGTACAACCATATCTACGACCATATATATATTGTTGGTACAACCATATCTATGGTTCGTATGATCATATCTATGGTTGATACGACTACATGTATTGTTGGTACAACCATATCTATGATTCGTACTATCATCTATGGTTGGTTCGACCATATAATATATTGTTGGTACAATCGTATCTATGGTTGGTACAATCATATTTAGGATATGGTACGACCATATTTATTGTTGGTACAACCATATATACGGTTGGTTCAGCCACGCCTATAATTGGTTCGACCGTATTTTATGGTTTGTACGACCATGTATATACTATTAGTACAACCATATCTATGGTTCGTACAATCATATCTCTGGTTAGTACAACCATATATATGCTTGGTACAGCCACACTTATGGTTGGATTGACCATATAATATATTGTTGGTACAACCATATCTGTTTTTCGTACAATCATATGTAGGATATGGTAAGACCATATTTATTGTTGGTACAACCGTATGTATGGTTGGTACAGCCACGCCTATAATTGGTTCGACCATATTCTATGGTTCGTACAACCGTATATATATTGTTGGTCCAACCATATCTGTGGTTAGTACAATCGTATCTATGGTTGATACGACAATGTATATGGTTGGTACAGCCACGCCTATGATTGGTTCGACCATATTCCATGTCATATTTCTATGTATGGTTCGTACGACCATATTAATAGTTCTATAAACCACAGAATAGAGTTGGCGCTAATGTTACCATTCATATAGTTGAGGCAACCATAATGTTTCCTCCGTGTGGAAAATGAATTGATCGTTGTTCATACGTACATTTTCACTTTCGTCAGCTTCAGAAACTTTGCGGTGGAACTCCACCTCGGAATCTTTGTTCAAACTGGGACTGCTGAGGTCGCTGTGGCTGGAAGAAGTGCTCTGCGGGCTATCCGCTCTCGTGGGTTGTTCTTCTTCGACGCCGGGGTATTGCAAGGAACTCGGGGGATTGTACACGTTTTTGGGGTCAATTGACAGCACCATTTGTTGGGGTTGGGTGACTATAATCATTGAGGAAATTCCGATTTTGGGTACAGGTTTACAGTGAAGGCGAGTCAGTATTAAGTACACTGCATACAGAACGCTTGTGTTCTGTAAGGTTCTTATAGGACTCTCATGGAGTTCTTTTGAGTGTTCTGTAGTGGGAGAACCTGCGGCCTTAAAGGGTATTAGCACTAAAGGACAAAAAATGGAATTCTTCAGTTCTTAGAATATTTTGATTCCGAACCGTGCCAATTTTTTAGATTCTATGTGAGATAGTCTTTTTAAGAGTCAAATTTTCGAGTTTTCGATGTATTGAATTTTGGTTTCATTATTCATAATGTGAATTTAATTCACTTACTCGGAGAAAGGTCTGAGGAAGCCATTTCCGAGACGAAATCACTGAGAGAAGAATAAGAAGAGCTGGTACTTTCGCCACCTTCTGAATCTGAACCACTTTCGTCGGTCGCTTGACTCTCGTGTTCTTTCAAAGTCTTGAAAAATATTTTTTCGAATCAAAATACTGCTAAACAGCGTTAAAAAGTATCTTAAAATAAAAAACAAAGTGACCCATCTTGATAAAAAAAGTTTGTTGTAATTTAACGTTTTCCGAAAAATTGGGAAATTCAGAATTCGAAGAATTTGAAAATGTTGAGTATTTCGATGAGTTAATATTTGTGGGTTCTTCCAAAAATGTCGAGAATTTGAGTTTTTGGAAAAGTTTAAGAATTTCGAGTCTCTCGAATGATTTGAAAATTTCGAGTTTTTTCGAAAATTTTGGGTTTTTTGAGAAATTTGAAATTTCGAAGTATTTCAAAGGATTTGAAAATTGTGAGCTTTGGGAATCATTCAAAGTTTTTTAGTTTTTCTTTAAATAATAAAATTCAAAGCTTTTGGAAGAATTATAGAGTTTTGTGTTTTTCTAATGATTCAAACTTTTCAAGCTGTTTTGCAAAATTAGATAATCATGGGTTTTCTGAAAAATAAAAAATTTCGAAGTTTTTTGAAAGTTTTGGAAATTGTTAGTTTGGGTTACACTCGAAACTGTAATGTTTTTCGAAAAATGTAAAAATCTAAAGATTTTTGTGAGAATTAAACAGTTTAGGTCTTCCAAAATTTTGAGGAATTGAAGTTTCTCGAATAATTCAGATAATTTCGGAGTTTTTGAGCCAATTTCTAAACTTTGAGTTTTTTGGATAATCTTGAAATTGAAAGTTTTCCGAATAATATAAAAATTGTAAGTTCTTTGAAAATTCTGAACATTGTCAGTTCTTAGGAACATTCGAAAATTTTAAGTTCACATAAAATTTGGGGAATTCGAAGTTTTTTGAAATATTTTGAGATTAGAATTCATTTGAGAAATTTTGGAATTCGACATTTTCTGGACGGGATTTGAAGATTTCAAGTATTTCGAAAAAAATAAAAAATTCGAGATTTTTCAAGATTTTGGAATTTCAAGTTTTTCGAAAAATTGAGACATTCCGATTTTTTGAACGTCCGGGAATTCCGAGTAGGTATTTTGGGAAATATGTGAATTTTGAGTTTTTTAAATATTTTCAACTTTGTTAGTTATTTCAAAAATTCAATAATTCACATTTTTTATGCAAATTTCAAGACTTCGAGTTTCACAGGAAATTCAAAAATTTCGATGTTCAAAACAAAACTGAAAATTCCGAGATTTTCGAGAAATTTCGATTTCTTTTTATAGTGAAAATTCGGTGATTCCCACAAAAATCGAAAAATGTTGAGTTTTTCAGAAAATATGAGAATCTGAGTTTCTTAAATGATTCAAGTTTTTTGAAAAGTTTGAAAATCCTTAACTTTTCGGTAAATTCGTAAAATTTTGTGTCCTTGTAAAAATATGAAAATCCCAAGTTGTTCGAAAGATTCCAAAATGGTATATTTTCACTCCAATTTCAAAATCGTAATTTTTTTGGAACATCTGAAAATTTTGAGTTTTCTGAAAATTACACGAATCCTAAATTTTTTGCGGAATTCATTGAGTTCGAAATTGTTCGAAAATTCTAAATATTTTGAGTTCCTCGAAAAATTCCTAAAATTAAAATTTTTCAACAGATTTGAAAAGTTCAAGTTCTCTGAAAAATTTAAAAATTTTTATTTGTTTGAGAAATTTTTCGTCGCTCAAAAAAAGCGACGAGAAAACGTTGCCCTCAACTGTCCATCCCAAAAACTCACTTTCAACGCGTTCCCGATCGAACTATTCCCATCCCAAACCGGGAAATTGATGCACTCCAACCCAGAAGCGTACCACCGCGGTTTGTCCCCAATTTGCGCCGGGTCAAAGACCCCTGTTTGCACCCTAAGAAACGCCATGTTCGTCGGAGTCAAAGCCCATTCCGCCAAAAACTCGACGGCTTGCGTCCTCGCGAACTTGTTCAAAAAAGGGCTCGTTTTGGGCCTCGAGCGAAGAAACGAATTGATTTGAAACGCCACAACAGGTCTTGGATATAACCTCAAAGTCCTCGTGTGTTCCGTGAAGTTCGCCAGGAGGTTTTGAGAGTTGAAAAATTGGACCATCGCGACTCTGGTCGCTATATCCACGGAATCAACGTCGTTTCCGTAAATAAAAGGATTTATTGCGTTTGAGGCTTTTTGTTGGGACGGGGTGAGCGATGCTCGACGGGGGCTTGAAATTCCGGAACCGCTGGGACTTCCGTCCAGGTTGGTACCGTGTTTTAAACTGGAAAATGTTCGTTTGATAGGTTGGTTTTTTGAGAAGTGAAGTGTGATATCGATTTTTGATTGATATTCACCTGAATGCAGTGAACGAGGCAGCACTTTCTTTTCTGCTCGGAGGTTGAGACAACGAAGGGGACATGTTTTGCGGGGTTGATGAGGTTTGATGAGGTTGCGGAACTTGGACGTTATTCATTGCCTTTTGAAGAAAAGGAAGTTGATATTTGTGGTGTATAAATGAGAAATTGGTAGACGTTCATATTTTGTTGATTGAGAATGTGGAGAGAAAAGAAAAGATGTGGGTGAAGTGGCTCATTTTCGGAGATGGAATACGAATTGGTTAGTTTTTTCGCGGAGAAAAAAAATATCGAGGGAATTATTGGACATCGGGACGAAAATTTCGATAAATATCGATAATATCGACGAATATCGAATTTTTTGACACCACTAGCTCATATAGTCAAGAGGTCTAAAATATCGATGGTATTCGATATCGATATGTTAATCGAATATCGGTACGATAATTTACATCAATATCGAATTCGATATAGATACGTATCGGACATCGGTATCATAATTCCGATAAACATTATTGATAAATATCAAATCCGATATCGATATTTCTCGGAGATCGGTATCCTGATTTCGATGAATATTAGTAATATCAAACTCGATATCGATATTTATCAGACATCGGTACGATAATTTCGATAAATATGGATAAAATCGATAAATATCGAATTTTTCACACCGCCAGCTCATACTAGGGGTGTAAAATAAAGAGGGGGGATTCGATATCGATATTTATCGAAATTGATACTATAAATTTGATAAATATTGAATTCGATATCCATACTTCTTGGACATCGGTACCATAATTTCGATAGATATGGATGATATTAAATTTGATATCGATATTTGGCAGATATCGGTATCCTAAGTTCTATAAATATCAAAAATATCGATGGGTATTGAATCTGATATCGATACTTATCAAACATCTCTAATAGAATACCGATAGATATCGATTTATCTCGAATTCCATATCGATATTTCTCAGACATTGGTACCCTAATTCCCGAAAATATCGATAATCTCGAATTCTATATCGATATTCATCGGAAAACGATACCCTGATTTCAATTAATATTAATGATTTCGATGAACATCGAATTTGATATCGATATTTATCGGACATGAATACCATAATTTCAATAAATATCGATAAATATCGAATACTTTCACACCACTACCTCGTACTAGTGGTTATAAAATATCGAGGAAATTCGATATCTATATTTATCGGACGTCGATACCCTACTTTTCATAAATTTTAATAATATCGACGAATATCGGATTCGATATCGATATTTATCGAACATCGGTGCCATAACTTTGATAAATATCGATAATATCGATAAGTGTCGAATATTTTTACAACACTAGCTCATACTAGAGGTGTATAATATCCAGAGAATTCGGTATCGATATTTTTCGGACAACGGTATTCCAATTTCGATAAATATAAATGATGTTGATGAATATCGAATCTGATATAGATACTTATCCGACATCGGTACCATAATTTCGATAATTATCAATGATACCGATAAGTATCGAATTTGATACCGATATTTCTCGGACATTGGTATTTCAATTTCGATAAATATAAATAATATCGATCAACATCAAATTCGATATCGATACTTATTGGACATCGGTACCATAATATCGATGTATATCGATTATATCGATGAATCTCAAATTCGATATGGTTACCTCTCGGACATTGGTATCCTCATTTCGATAAATATCAATAATATCGAATTGGAGATCGATGTTCATCGGACAACAGTACCCTAATTTCAATTAATATCAATAATTTCGATGAATATTGAATTTGATACCGATATTTATCGGACATCAGTAACATGATTCCGATTAATATCGATGAATATCGAATATTTTTGCAACACTTAGTGATGTAAAATATCGAGGACATTCGATATCGTTATTTATCGGACGTCGATACCCTAATTTCGATCAATGTGAATAATATCGACGAATATCAAATTCGATGTCGATATTTACCGAAATTTGAGTCTCGATGTCCCAGAAACATCGATATCGAATTAAATATTCCTCGATATTTCTTGGACAAACATACCCCAATTTCGGTAAATATCAACAATATCGATGAATATCGAAGTCGATATCGATATTTCCCACAAATTTTTTTTCAATGATTAGTCATTTACTAAATGTGACGTGCGCCGAAGAAAGGGGGCTTACTCGGCATGGCATGATTTTACAGGACGAGCGATCGCAGCTCAGCCTGTGCATTGGAGGCATAGGAAAAAGGGAACTTCAACAAAAGTTTTGCTCCAAAATAACGCTTGAATGAATTTTTTCAATGTTTCATTTGAAAGAACAACTGAAAAACTATCGATTCATGTAAAAATCTAAAAATCAATTTTTTCCGAGTAAGCCCCCTTTCTTCGGCGCACGTCACAAATGAACAATTTCTATCTAAGAAATTCTGAGATAACAACAGTACATTCCACCCCTATTCCAAATTTCTCCTAGAAACCACTTCATCCACCCAAAGCCCATGCTTTTAGGAAAAAAATTATTAGAAAGAGTAAAGATAATTACGGCAGAACCAGCTTGATCCATCAACTGCATCGCCTGTGAAGCGTGGCAGAAGAGAAAAGTGACAAAAGGGTTAAAAAAGAACATGCACGCGAAGTTCGAAACAAGATCTCCCAAATTCTTCAAATCAAAGTTTCAAATCCTCGAAGATTTCTGTTCAACGGTCTCGTTTCGAGCTTCGAGTGTACATCTATTCAAAAACGTCACTCACTTGTTTCAAATGATTCTTCAAAATGCTCGCCTCCGGTTCCGGGAGCGGTGGAATTTGGTCGTTGGGGCTCGTGGGGGCGGTGATTTTATTGCTATCGAGGTCGACGAGCCAGATGTCGTCGGGGATTTTGAAATTCTTTTTGTACATCAGGAACGAGGCGGGAATGCCAATCACGTAGGGCGTGGGCGCGAGTAGTAATTGCTCGGCGCAGCTCATGCAGGTCGGGAGCAGGGGAATCGCGGGGAACATGTATTCCAGAGGGTAGATCATCGTCACGAAGGCCATTACTGACATTGACAGGGCGTTGTAATCGCGAGATTGGACTAGGATCTGGAAATTAAAAAAAAAAGATGATAGAAAGAAGTCGGAGAGTAGTCGATCGAGCGGTTTTTCGACTCGAAGGACCAAAAATGTAAGGGGGAATAGTTGCCAGTGGTATTGTTGATATTTTACAGGAATATCGAAATAGATAACATTCGATATTTAGAAGAATATCGGATATCAGATAAGATATCGATAATATCATAATGGATATAGGATACGATGTATCGTGTCCAAAATATCGATATTCAATAATATTATGTGTTGAAAATATCGAATATCGAAAATAAAGAATGTTGGGGATATTTAATAACGGGTATCCAAAATATCAAGTGTCACGTATCGATGATATCGAATATCAAAAATAAAACGATGATATCGAAAGTTGCAAATATCGATAATATCGAATATCGATGATATCCTACATCGATATCTTACATTAAAAACATCGCATGCCAATAATCAATAACATAGAATATCTAAAATAGCATGTATTGTAAATAATATCGGATATCGAAAATATTACGTGTCGAGAATATCGATTTTAGATGATCTAATTCGATAATATTGATATAATGCTGACAATTTTGTTAAAATATTGATACTCAATCATATCGAATACTGAAAATATAGATATTATCGATGATTTCGAACATTGAGAATATCGAGAATATCAAATACTGAACACGTAGATAATATCGAAGTTGAAAATATCGAATTTCAATAATATCTAACAATCAAAACAACGCATATCAGTAATATAGAATATCAAATTCGCATGTAGGTATCAAAAATAATGTCGAAAATTTTGCTTGTTGAGAATATCGATATTCGATATTCGATGATATTGATATAATGTTAACAACCTTAATAAGGTTGTTCATATTTCCCAATAATATCGATTTCTTTAACATCCGATATCGATAATATCCGATATTTTGACCAATGACGGATATAGAATATGATATATCGCGGCTGAAGTATCGATACTTTATAATATCGAATAATAAAAATATCGAATATTGAAAATGAAGAATGTTGAGAACATATAATGTCGCGTATCGATAATATCGAATATCGAAAACATCTATAATATCGAATACTGAACATGTAGATAATATTGAATTCTGGGAATATCAATAATATATTACATCGAAAATATAGCATATCGATAGTGTAGAACACCGGAAATCGCATATGAGTGATATCAAATATCAAAAATATCGCACATCGAGAATATCGATATTTGATGATCGATATCCAATAATATCGATATTTGGTAACTGATATTTGATAATATCGATTTTTGATCATGATATTAGATACCATCGATATTTGATAATCGAAATTCGATAACATCGATATTTGGTGATAATTATTCGAAAATATCGATGTTTGATAATCGACATTCAATAATATCGATATAATATTAACAATTTTGTTGCCAAAAATCACTATTGATAAACTTATTCGCGCATTAATGGAACTGAAACCTGGTTGTACATAGTCACCTCCATCGAACAGGAAAGGGCAAAGAACGAAATAAAACACTCATTTTCGGAATATCGAATGAATCACATCGAATCATATGTATTTGATCCCCAATCCCAGACAAACCATGTGCAATTGCAGAGAAAATAACTCAACCAAACACCTTTAAATCGCTCATAAGATCAAATTACCCTTAAGTTCTCAAACCCTGACCTTCCCAGAACCATCATTCCCTTCATCATCACAACTCGCCTAAGATTATGCTCATCCCCCAAACTCGCCTTATGTTCCAGCAGAATCAGCGTGATGACCTTTAGACAGATGTCCACCCCCAGCAGCTCCAGAGGCAGATGAAGCGGAAAGTCCACCAGGGTGAACCTGGTGTGATCCGGAAGCGCGAAGCAGAGCGGGGGCTGGAGACTCGGGGCCAGGATCTCCACCTCGACCCGGGTCTTCGCCGGGACCGGCACCGGGGCGCTCAGCAGCCGCAATATCCAGGTCTCGATCTCCCGGACGTCGTGCAAGACGATGGACGAGTTGCTGTCCGGAAACTGACCCGTCAGCACGCCCCAGACGGTCTCTCTGCAATGAGAAAAACGTCTTCGCAACCAACAAGTGTAATGACGCTCTGGTAAATCATTGATAACTTCGGGTGAAATTACCTGCTGGCCTGGCGCGAGGCGCCAACTTTCTGGGGCATCGAGCTCGCGTTGCACGCCTCGATCAGCTTTCGCAACACGAACAGACACTCGCGGAACAAGGTGAAGAATGGGTGGTGAGAGATAATGCAAAGTGACGTCAGTGAATGATTCCGAATTCTCTGTTGGCGAGAAAATGAGGGTGAGTCATTGTAAGCGAGGGTTTATGAGATTTTTAGGAACTGTGAGGTGGGTCGTTGATATCGATAATATCCGATATTTAGACAAAAATTTTTTATATCGGATACGATATAATATCTTGTCCAAAATATCAACATTCAGTAATATTTTATAATGTAAATATCGATGATACCAAACATTTTGAATGTCGATAATATTTTATACTGAAAAATATCAATACTATCGAATATTGAAAATGTCGATAGTATCGAATATTGAGAAAATCGATGATACCGAATATCCAAAAAAATCGAAAATCGCAGTTCGATAATATCGAGTATCGAAAATGTTGCAAATCGAGAATATCGAATGATAAAAATATCGAAAATGATGGATGCCGAGAATATTTGATATCGCATGTACAAAATATATAATTTCTTATATTGATAACATCGAATATCGATAATATCGAATATCGAAAATATCGATAATACTGAAAATTAAAAAATATCGATAATATCGAATAATGAAAAAGTCGGAAATTGAAAAATTGATAGTATCGAATATTAAAGATGTTGATGATATCGAATGTTAAAAATATAGATAATACCGAATATCAGAAAAGATCGATTATATCGAATACTGAAACATACAGATAATATTGACTGAAAAACATGTTGGAAACATCGATAATACCGAAAATTGAAAAATATCGATAATATCGAATATCGAAAATAACGATAATACCAAATATTGAAAATATCGAAAGTATAAAATACTAATAAATATCCATAATATTGAATATTAAAGATGTCGATAATATCGAATTTTGAAAATATCGATAATATCAAATATCGGAAATATCGATAATATCAAATATTGAAAATTATCGATAATATCGAATATTGAACATAACGATCATACTGAATATTGAATATATCAAAAGTATAGAATAATGAAGAATATCTATGATATCGAATACTGAAAATGTTGATAATATCGAATGTTGAAAGTATCGATAATACCGAACATTGAAAATATCGATAATGTCATATACTGAAAAATAATGATAATATTGCAAATTGAAAATGACGATTACAGCGAATATTGGAAAATTTCGATAGTATCGAATATTAAAGATGTTGATAATATCGAATGTTAAAAATATCGATAATATAGAATATTGAAAAAAATCGAATATCGGAAATATGGATAACACTGAATATTGCGAATATCGATAATATCGAATACTGAAGAATATCGATTATATCGAATATCAAAAATTTTGATAATACCGTATGTTAGAAATATCGATTATATCGAATACTGAAGAATATCGATAATATCGAATATGAAAAATGTTGATAATATCGAATGTTGAAAATGTCGATTATACCGAATATTGGAAATATCGATAATACCGAACATTGAAAATATTGATAATATCGAATACTGACAAATATCGATTATATCGCATTATAAAAATGTCGATGATATTGAATATCAAACATATCGATAATACTTAATATTGAAAAATATCGAAAATTTCAAATGTCGAAAATATCAAATATTTCAACTGTCGATAATATCTTACGTTACAAATTTAAAAAACATCACATATCGATAATATAAATCGACTATCAAAAATATTGCATATCGAAAATATCTATATTTGATCATCGATAATAATTGATTATATCGATTTGATATCAGCAGCTCTATTGTGAGGTTTTGGAGATTTCTTATGGTGTTTTTTGTCTCTTATGGGGGAGTATGTACGAACTTTCTATTTTTCGATGAGTTTAAGAAAGTGATTTTTATGGCTTACGTAAAATGAACGTTAATGACTGTTTCGTGAGTCTTCGAGAAGAAAATGTTCGAGTAGAGGAAAAACGGCTGAAAGCTTTCGAGAGAGTAATTGATAAAAAAAAATATGGGAAAAGCTGGAAAATCGAGAAAGCACCTGACGCCTTCGGGAGGCTCGGGGTGAAGGCGAATGGCTGCCCCCACTTTCGCTGTCGCCGCTGGGCGCCGCGACGCCTAAGCGCATCCCATGCGAGCCCTCTTCTTTTCTACCCTCTTTTTCCGAATCGCTGGGGTTTACAGTGCTGCTTCTATAATCGCTATAAGAAATATAGCTGTACATATTTTGTTACACAAATAGCAGAATTTAAATTTTTATGTATGTCGAAAATATTGAATATCGCATATCTATAATATCGAGTATTGTAAATGTGGATAATATTGGATATCGAAAAATATCGATCATATCAAATATTGAAAAATATCGATACATCGAATGTGGAAAATACTGAAAATATATGACATCCAAAACATCGCATATCGATAATATCGAAAGTATTGCGTATCGAGAGTATCGATATTTGATCATCGATCTTTAATTATATCGATAG
The DNA here is from genome assembly GCA_030522785.1 of Platygaster equestris. Lineage (NCBI taxonomy): Eukaryota > Metazoa > Arthropoda > Insecta > Hymenoptera > Platygastridae > Platygaster > Platygaster equestris. Next base: position 30,330 of record JAPYZK010003625.1, read on the forward strand.
AATATTATATCCATGATATCCGATATTTAGAAAAATATCGGATATCGGATACGATACATCGTGTTCGAGATATCGATTTCCGATAATATCGAATGATAAAAATATCAAATATCGAAAATAAATAACGACAAGAATATCTATTGGGTTGGTAAGAAAGTCTTGCGACACTTTTCTTTCGATTAAAATATGTATTTTTCTAACGAAGTTCTAGAAGATTCGAGAGTAGTATATGCAAGACTAGTCTAAAACCTTCCATGCCGCAGAGTATATAAGCAAGTCAGTTGTTCCGCGCAGACAGTACACGCGAAGATGGATCAAAGTGCACTTCGATCGATTGCATATTACGAGTTCTTACAAGGGCATTCTGCAAGAACCACAGCCGCTAATATGTGCAGTGTGTTCAAGGCCAACGTAGTTCATCATTCAACGATATCCCGTTGGTACCAGCGTTTCCGTTCTGGCGATACATCTTTTG
>JAPYZK010003626.1:0-11598 GCA_030522785.1 Platygaster equestris
GGGGGGCTTTCGGTGTTTTTTGTCCGCCGGGCCGGCGCGGGCCTATTTACCCCCCTGGGCAAACAATTTTTTCGCCCCCCCCCCCCCTCCGCTGTATTTTCATTCATATAAAACGTGTTAACGATTCTCTGAAATTATTATTAAAAAAATGTGCACAAGCTTTTACGTAAATTTTTTGCATTCACCCATTTTAGTACTTATAACATTCGTAGACTCATTCTGCGTATCGCACCGATGTTGAATAAAAATGTCGATATAATTGCTTCAGAAATGAATTTTGCAAGCTTTATTTTCAGCATAACTTTTCATTCATCGTTCATAACTTTATTTTTTAACCAATCCACTTTCAATCGAAATTAACGCAAGTCCCGACAATCTGGTTTTAGACATCGTTGAGTGAAGATAGTTTTTATCAATTTGAGTTTCGAAAAACTTCTTTCTCCATTCGCTACCGTTACTGGCAGTGTTAATAAGATCCGAAGAGCAACAGCGAAATTGGGGGCGAAAAATTTATTCCGTGCAATAAATTTCTGTACTTAAATAGGCACTGCATTTGGTTCGATCAATTTCGTCACTGCTAACAATTCGTCTCACAATTCTACCGCATGTACATCTGACTCATCATTATGTGTCAATCCTGCAGCCAAGTTTTCGCAATAATTCAACAAGTCTTCCTTTTTCCTTTTAAATGTTTTCCCGATTCCACTGATATTATATAAGAAACCAAAAAGGCTAGAATGGTTGTCTACTCGAACAAATATTCCTTGGACAGAGGATATGGAAGCATTCAAAATAGCAGAATAACATTTAACTTCATATTTCTGTTTTGAGTCGTCAATCGGTTCATCTTGCGCTTCGTAAGTAAACAGTCTTTTCTCTTTCCGTTGCCGGATATCATTCGATTGAGTAAATGTTTGTCGGCGTCAAGTTCGTCTGCCAGTGATCGAGCTTCTCCACAGAAATCATCGAAACTTTCATCTGATCGAAGGTTTCGTAAAAAGTCCAATGTTTTGTCAAGCATTTGAACAGCCTCCGATACTGTCAACTCAATTTCCCGTGATGAATTGCTAGCCAAGTTCATTCGATACAGAATTTTGTACCAAAAAACTGTGAAACAAAAGAACGACATCCTCTTCCTTTTTTTAGCTAGTGATTCTGCAATGCATCTACATTAGACCACATTAATTTGTCTTCACTGATTTCAAACAGCGCATTATAAATTCGTCTAGATGCATAGCGGAATGGCCGAATAGCGTCGATTCTACTTTCCCACCTCGTTTCGCTAAGCGGTTTGACAGTAAGATTTTCGCCTTAAATTCTCTTGAAAACAGCACATCGACGAGTCGAAGCGCTAAAAAAATTGTAGATTGCTTGTATCCATGTAAAATATTCAGCACCCTGTTTTGAAGACTTTGCTGCATCATTGACTACCAAGTTGAGAGTATGCACGTAACAAGGTATAAAAAATGCCCGACTATTTAAATTTTGAATTCTCTCCTGAACTTCAGCACGACTTCCTTCCATATTTGCGCCATTGTCGTGACCCTGCCCACGTATATCCTCAACTGGAACTGTATTTTTTTGCAATTCTTCAACGATATAATTTGTAAGTGATTCACAATCTGCCTTTTCTACAGAAATAAATTAAAGAAAATGCTAGCAAATTTCGACATTGCTGTCGTCGATGATGTTAAGGAATCGAGAAACAATTGACATTTCTTCTATTCTGCTCACATCTTGATTGCAATCCACAATAATGGAGTAATATTTAGCTTAATGCAGGAGTAAAATCATTTTCGCTTCAATTTCACCCATAATTAATTGGACCAGTTCATTTTGAATATCATTAAATAAATAATGCACATGAGTTTCTTTGTTCATTATCCTGCGCACGTGTTCAGCTAGAACCTTATCAAACTGAGAGAGTAACTTAACAAATTTTGATGAATTTCCGTTGCTTTTTTCGAACAATTCATCTGAATGCTAGGTTCTGCTCGCCGAGGAATGTAACAATAGCTATCAACAGCTATAAAACTCTCTGCCAGTGACAAATTTCCGCTTGGACAATTGACTGATTCTCGCTGTCGATGGTTTTATCTGAACGCAATATATTACAGGATTCTATCCAGTGTACGGAAGCTTCTACATGCGTTCGACATATTCCGTGAGACTTTTAGGCTTTGTAAAAGTGTTTTCAGTCGTTCAACCCCGTAGTGGCGAAGGAAATTTGTGCCTTGCTGAACAGTGTACCGCAAAAACGAAAAACTGAATCGTTTCCATAAGAATATACCAGCCATGTTCGGTAGACTTCTCCTCCATTCATTTATTTTACTTATGACACACCCTGGCATAAATCGACGATTTGCATCGTTGGTAGAGTTCTGTAATTGCTCTTCATTATCAGAGCTAAAATTGACAGGTCCTTGGGAGATTAAGGCCATCCGAACTGCGTCAGTAATTCTTGGCCAAGAAGCAGGATCGGAAAAAAGTGTAGTCGATTTCATGTGACATTTTTCAATCTCATCTTTGTGTTGGTGTCGCAATCCAGCCATCGAAGCAATTGGGTCGACGTAACAGAACGCTCGAGGTCCGTTTCCAAATTCCTCACTTTTTTTCATTCCTCTCTCTATTTTTTGTGGTCCCTCTCACGATTCTTACTCTTTCGATATTGAGGTTTCTTTTTGAATTGAGATCTTTTCTCGGGCATTCGAGTTTGACGCGAGCTCCCGCGAACTTCTCTTCTTAACGCTGTTTTTATCAAGTATTCATCGTTTTTTATCGTACCGTTTCGCTTAATTCTGTCGTACCACTTTGATTGCGCTCGTTGCGCCTAATTGATCGTTTTCCCGCGGAAAATTCATTCTAACTCAAGGGTCGCTGTTTTTTTAGAGTTTAAGGACTGTAAGTGGCACGTGTGTTAATAATTGTATAAGTTTTAAGTCAACGGTTGTGTGCATTGCTATTTCGGAGGTTTTGTGGCTCGGCGATTTCGGAGGTTTTGTGGCTCGGTGATTTCGGAGATTTTGAGGCTCGGCGATTTCGAAGAGTGGGTGATTGCGAGTCCGTGAATGCGTGGAGGAAAGGGTTCGGATCGAAGGCGTGCTTAACGCGCCGAGTCACTGCGTTTGAAGTTTAGATCGGGGTCAATCGAAGGACCGGAGTACTACAATTTCGATCAGGTATCTGGTACCAGGTATTTTAGAGAATTAATTCATAAAATTTTTCAGTCAAGTCAGTGTATAATCTCATCATTATTCTTAACGTTGTAATTATATTTGCTTTTACTCGTCAAATTAAAAGTCATTAATAAAGGTCTTTTTTACCCATCGTCAGGGTTGGGCGATGGGGTTTTTTCTTTCCAAAAGAATGACCGTTTTTTTATTGAATATTCCTTTCCCGAGGTAATTTGGTACATGCTGGTGATTCGCGATTCTGATTGTTCTTGTTATCGCTAACACTTTGACTTCCTTGAAAGAGGAAGACTCGACCACAGTCTCATCATTCTGAGAAACATTATCCGTATCACCAGTGACATCGCTGCCACGAAGGAAACTTTCATGCTGTAAAGTTGCTCTCTTCGTCGAATCGCCTGAAATGAAAAAAGGTCGAACATGAATTTAATCTAGAAACTTATAGCTTTCTGTTATTGCAAATGTTTTTGCTGTTGTTTTCTTGTTGTTGCATAATGGACTATCATAATTCAGACTAATTTTTTCGGATAGTGAAAGTTGAATGAAATATACCAATCTTGTTATCATTCATAACGCATTTATGATCTGCACTTACCGTCACTGTGCAGGATTCGATCATCGACTTTTCGTCCTGGATCATCTGAGAAGAGGAGGTCATCTTCGTTAGAATTGTCTGTAAAGAAGATGATCGTTAGTGAATTCTTACTGATAATATTTTTACGCATATTCAACCTACATTTAATATACTGATGATAAGAGCATATGAATTATCAGAATTTTTTGATAATTCATGTACCTACATGCTCCAAAGTTGAAACTTATAATAGTAGTAGAGCAGCTAGGACAGTACGAGCTCACTTTGGCTCCGTTCAACCTAACCTTATCTGACGGCGGAACGTGAGTTTCCCTACCCTCGACCAATCAAGCTGTTCGTTTTTTCTGATCTTTTATGTTCATTATTATTATTTTTATTATTATTATTATTGTTATTATTATTATTATTATTCTAAAACTTGTAAAATTATTTTTTCACTTTTTTGTAAGAAAATTCAAAACTCAACCTTAGCAAACCTAAGTTCCCCCACCCTCGACCAATCGTGCCGTTTTTTCATCTACTGGTTGGATTGTTGCAATATTATTTATGATTATCATCATGCTCACCTGTTATCTCTATGGTTCTCCAACGCTTTTGTGGAAAATTCTGAGTAGTATTAATAATAATTATTGATATTATTGATCATCGTGATTACTTATTACAAGTTGTACAATCATTCAGAAAAGGATAATTTCTTCCGCTTCCACATGCAAGTGGTATCAAATAACATAATTTTTTATTTGATTTATTGTTATGGAACACGTTGATTACTATCATGGTTCCCCCACACTTTTGTGGAAGTCAACTCCTCTCACTGAAGTATTAAATCTGAAAAAAAAAAAAAATTTTATCTCCGCATACAAAAGCCTTCGCATGCGAGGCTCGAAACTTTGAAACAACGCGGTCCGTAGGAGACTAGGATGCAGATGCATCAATGGCAGCATCATAGCTCTACCGGGACTAATCGGCATTAGGCTTAAAACTTCCCGGCGTGCAAGTGTTCGTAGGAGGAACCGCTGCAACGGCAGAAATAAGACTAGTTGCCATACCGTGACTAATTGGCTTCTAGAAGCGAGGCCGAAAACTCTTCTGCGCGCATGTGTTCGTAGAAGACTTTGATGCAGCGGCTCCGACGGCTTGAATGCATCTTCTTGTTCCGGGCCTTTTCTACCTTTGAATGTCCAAAACTCCAAACAAGTGGGAGTTTTTAGAAAGATTTAATGTGTCGGTGGCGCGTTGTAGACTGCCAAGATCACTCTGCGAGTCGACGTAGCTACCCTCTCGACTGAGAGATATAGAGTTGGGGCGTAAGAAAGTTCCTGCGTCCAGCATTTTCCTCGCCCGATCGATGCATTTCTTGGTGGAAGAGCTCCCCTCCACTTTTCCGCCCGTTTTCCCTGCGGGGCATGCGGGCCATCGTGAATAAAATAGGGGTGATCGGGCGTTTGGAAATCATTTTGGGAAAATGAACGGCGGAGACAAGTTCAAAAAACACCTACGGCAGATACGCAAAACTCTGGAGGAGGAGAAGATAAATGCAACGCGCCTGCAGCCAAAGAGAAAGAGAGAGACAAAGATCAAAATGACCGGTGCACGGATCACTGCACCTCTTCGGCCAGTGCTCCAAATACATGGAGCATTTATGCGGAACTGGGACCAGGGTGTGGCGGTCCCAGTTGATTGCCCTGAGCCACCTTGAAAGGCGGTTCTGAGTGAGGAAAATAAAAAGAGTTTGATAGTGAAACCAAGCCCTCATTTTTCTAACAAAAAAAAATTGTTCTACAAGAAGCATCGTTTGATGACCCGACGGTGCGAAAACCAACGCGATCAGCCCTGGTACTGCGGTGAAAATCGTACAAAAACCGGCCCATTTTGGGGCCACAAAATACATCCACTTTAGGAATAGTAAACATTACAGAAAACTTGTAATGGTTTTTAGATACATACAAATTCCACAGAAACCAGTCCTTTCCAGGACTACAAAATAAATCTATCGAAGAAATAACATGCATCATAGAAAACTTTCAAATGCATACAATCAACCTACCAGATACTTTTCAGGGCTATAAAATATTCTACAACAGGAATTGCACTTAAGAACGTTTTTCTAACAACAGTTGAAATAATTTATTATATTTTTTTTTCATGAAATACAAGATGAAACTTTCGAAGAAGATAAACTTGTTAGATCTCCTCCACTCAGTTTTCTTGTTAGTTCAGAAAATGATAGTTTGCACCCAACATTCGTTTCGTTCGCCATGTTCGCAAGATTCTAACATATATCTAGGAAGTCCATCTTCTTCGAGAAGTTCATCTTAAATAAAGGAAAATCTCTACAAAATTTGTGAGGAAGAAGTTATTGTTATTTTCTGTTGTGAAATATGACGTAGCGCTGAAAGAGATAGTTTCAGGAAAAGTTCTTTTGAGGAAAATTTAAACAAAAATCATGTATGATGTGAACAATCTGTAAAACTGTTGTATCACGAAAATTTTTGTGATGTTCACTGATTTCTTGTATGAATAGATTTTGTAGTCCTGAAAAGAGCTGGTTTTGAGGAAAGGTCTTAGACTGGGGCGAATTTCATCTAGAACTGCCATTTCCGAAGATCAACCTGTAATTTTTTTTTCGAGGATGCTCGCCTCGAGTCTGTGTTCGATTCTTCTTATAATGCTTGAAAAGGGGACCTGGAGTCTGGTTTGCATTTTAGTTTCCAGCTCTTTATAGTAAAAAATCAACTTGACTACACTCTTGCACACTGCTTGTCGGGTAAAGTTTTTCTTTTCCAAGTACATGATTTTAATCTTCTTCCCTATCTTAGACTGAGTTTACCATATTTTTTTCCTTATTCGCTTTCGTAGACTTAACTTTTCGCTCATTGGATCCGCATGTATTTTCTTCAACCTATCATTCGGTATATTTCTTCGCGTCACAGCCATTTTCATCAGGTTATAACAACACTCCAATAAATACCAAGCGGTGAATAATCTCCTAATATGGCAGGGAAAATGTCTGGGAAATTCAAATAAACGCTGTGATTTGTCGGAAGAGGAGGGTGGGGGTCGGCAAAGGTACAGAAAACTTGACATCTCCTGATTGCTCGAAACAGGAAGAGTGAAGGGTGACTTAGGCATAGAAAACTTAACCTTTCCTAATTGCTCAAAGTAGGCAGGGTAGGGGTTGACTTAGGCATGTAAAACTCAACATTCTCTGATTGCTCGAAGCAGGGACAGTAGGGGTTGACTAAAGCACGTAAAACTCGACTTCTCCCGATTGCTCGAAGCAGGGAGGGTAAGGGTTGACCAAGGTACGGAAAACTCGACTTCTCCCGATTGCTCGGAGCAGGAAGGGTAGAGGTTTGCTGAAAAAAACCTACAACGCTCGCTTAAAAGGGCCCTTCGCCAGAGCTGGAGCATCAGTTTCGACGAGCACTAGTCGCGAACAGAACTCCTCAGAGCATCCTGGACTTCAGCAAACGCAACAAGGTTGATCGTCTAGAGCACGAAAGGATAGTGGACCTCGACCCATTGAAGACGTACGTGGTGACGAAGGTGGCCGAAGTCGCCACCTCGTACGAAGCTTAGATCGTCCTGACCCTCGATGACGAATTTACCATCTTTCTGCCTGACCGGATCTGCAAGATGCTTCAGCAAGACCCGGAGCAAGTCAAACAGCTGAAGGATGCCACGAAAACGACTAACCAAGTCTGTTTCCGCCACCTCGGAGGTAAAATGTACAGCTGCGAGCTCTTGATTGCCCATAGAAATCGTCCTTTTCCCGAGCCACCAACACCAGCCCTTTTGAGGGCTATTGAAACAAATATTACAAAAAACAGTCCTTTTCAGGACTACAAAATATTCTCACCAAGAAATATAGTTCATTGCTTGTATTGGTAGAGTGACAGAGTGGTGGGAGGGTGGAGAGTGGTGGGGAGCACGTAATATTATAAGCGATCGCTTGACATCCACATCATTCTCATCAAATTTTTATCGTGAGCACATCACAGCAAATTTCTAGTCTGAAATACATCATCGATGTCCAGGGTTTTTATGTTCCTGACAGGCAAACGAGCAGGTTTGTCGTGAAGGAGCTCGCCATCGCGGAGGTCATACCATTCGGCGCAGTGGACACGATACTCTTCAAGGAACCGTGCATATGGGCAACGCTGCCAGCCAAAGTTAAGACGACCAACCAGTGGCTGACCAGCAAGTATTACGGCATATCGTGGGACTCTGGTGACGTACCTTATGCCGACTACAAGGAGGTGACGCATAAGAAGTTAAAAGACGCGAGCATGATTTTCGTCAAAGGAGCTGAGAAAAAAGTGTGGCTCGAGAAGACGTTAGACAAATGGCATTGCATCATCGATCTCCAAAATATAGAATGTGCGGCACTAAAAAACTTGCGAGTTTCGAAGTGCATGTACAGAAGCTGCCATGGACCAGTCAAATATCGTCACTGTGCGACGGAAAAATTCTATTTAAGAATAACTTTGCAATGAAAAAAAATGTTTTATTTCAATTTTAATTGACATTATGGCGGTCATGAGTAATTGTTTGTTCAACTCCTCGATGTAAAATGAGTATGTAGATTTTTTCACGATTCAATCAAACGGATTTTGAACCTACGTTTAGTTTGAGAATATCTATAGCTTTTCTCAATCATTTAGAAAAGCATATCGAAATCCGATGTTTTGTAATATCGCTCCTTATGTAATTATGGACGTTTTGAAATATGATTTGTATAGCCCCACGACTTTTTTCTCGGAGCACGTCACATGCATATATATATGTACGTCATGGCACACCACTGAATTTCTGAATGAGATGTTTACCTCCAGTTTTTCTTCGAAATATTCGAGCTTTCCAATAGTCTTTAGAGGAAACAAACTTTTTATGCCACTGTGCTCATCTCAGTCCTGCAGGTCTTCCTTATCCATAAGTGCCCCGAACCCTCGTTTTTCAATGTTCTTGTTTTTTTTTTTCTAAGATGCGCACTCGAGTGTTGGTATCCATTGCGTATTTCAGAATCGTTTTCATGAATTTCTACGTGATTTTATCTGAAGCTGCATAATATGATGATACTATTCAACATCGTACGTACGACAATAAATTAATTCTAATCAAATCGAAGTAAATCTGATCTTCCATCATCAACATCTGTTTTATTCTTCGATGTTACTTCAAGGAAAGTTTTATAAACGTTTTGATTATAAACTGTGACCTTAGGACTAGGGGGGCTTAGTCCCTCCAAAAATGTTAAGAGTCCCCTCCACCGAATATAGTCGTATTTAATTTTGCAATTTTTTAATTACCACTTCAAAAATTTTTCCAACTACTTCTTGACAACATTTTTCATTTGGAATTTGCACAACTCTATTAGTGATTCTGGTTTTTATAAAACGTTCAGAAAAATCACTAATTTAGTATCAAATTTAATTTTTTCATAAAAATAATTTTGAAAAACTATCACATAATGTACAATAACTGTTACCAAGCAATTTCACGGAAATTTCATAGAACATTTTTTTATTCGAATCCGAGATTTATAAAAAAAAAATTGTAATAACGTTTTCATTAAGTTATTCAAAAGAAATCCCTCGGTTTATAAATATGTGCAATAATTGACTCAAACCAATATTATGAAAATTTCATAGAACGTTCTTCAACCTAAATCCGAGATTTACGAAAAAAAATATTTTCATAACTTTTCTATAAAATCACTCCATAAAAATCCGTCAGTTAATAAAAATTTTATAAAAGCGACATTATACAATGTTCATTTTTTTATGGAAAATGCTCAGTAAATCAATTAGGTTGTCATGAAACAAGAATAACTAGGGAATTAGAATGGGTTCCAATTCATAAATTGTTTTTAAAGCCAACAATTTCAATTAGTAATTTTTTACAATTATACATTGATTTTTTAATTCCGACTAATGGCAGTTCATTCCGATCAACTGCAAGAAATTTTCACACATTCTACAAATATTGCACAATTTTAATATTGTAAAAATTTAATTCATTAGTTCGTAACAAACAAACTGAATTTCAAGTTATCAAGAAGCAAAACACAAAATAGAGAACGAATGTTCAATATTTTTATCCCACCTGACAGAAAAAATTTTCAATGAAAACTTTTAATTCAGAATCCAAATAAGACATTTTGAGAAAATTGAGGAACTTAAAATTGCTGAAATATGAGTTGATTGTGAACACTTTTTCCGATTAATGCATCAGCGCAATTTCAACTCGACGAGTGGAATAAATGTAGCCTCAAATCTAAGAAATCATTTAATACATTGTAATGAAAAGTAGCATCCAGCACACATTTTCAAAGTATCACCGATGTAAAATAACTATTTTTTATTCATCTAGAGGATAATTATACATTCGAATTGGAAAATTGTATACATGAATTTATGTATGGAATTTTTCAGTTTGAAATTAGAAGTTAATAAATGACTGCATTACGTACCGAATATAAAATTTCATGGGTACATTCGATTCAACACTGTTTAAAAATAGAATAAACATGGTTAAACCACTTAACAGGTGAAAATTCATCCCGGAAAATATATAATATTTAGTTCAATTTGCAAACACTGTCGTAATCATGAAATAACGATATTGAGATGAGTTACCTTTGGTCCTCGATCCAATGATTATTGTCCTTATTGATCCGATTCCATCGCTGCGAAAAACGTACACTTCAAGATTTTTTTTAACAAGCCACGAGTTGCTTGTTTATTTTTTCTCGGAATTGCAGGTTATGTGCAATTGTAGAACAAGGCCCGTGTCCCGCACGCTCCGCGCACTCATCACGCGCACATCACTATCACGCGTGAATTTTTGAATATGTTGAATTATATATGAAATGAAATTTATTATAATTGGCTCATCCAAACCACAAGCAATGAAGCTTTTGTATCAATTTATCTATACATGTTTATGGTAACTAATGATATTGATAATTCATGGATAAAAAACAGAATCTTATTTCATGTCAACTAGGCGTCACAGCGTGATATTCAAGGAATCATTTGCCGTCACTGCGTTAACAAGAATAACGAGTGTAATCACTGTGCAATCACCAGGATGTCACGCCGTGACATGTCACGCGGTGATTATGAAATGACATCACAAATGTTTACTGGGCGTACTCGCTTATGTCTGATAACTATAGAAAACTTTTGGAAACCATTGAAAAATTAAGAACTATAAAAAAACCATGTAGTGAAAAGTCAATTTGCGTATTCATTCTCTTCCAAAGCTTAGCAACTCATGCGAATAGTGGTCAATCCTAGTAAACATTCGTAATGTCATTTTAGAATCATCGCGTGATATGTAACATTGTGACATCGTAGTGATGGCACAGTGATTTCACTCGTCATTTTTTGTCACGTAGTGACACAAAGATAATTTTCTCATATCATGTTGTGACACCTGTGTGACATGCAGTGACATTACTTTTTTTAATTACAGACGTTGATTCTATGATTGAAAATAGTCTTATTTGTTCATAAAAGTTTACATCCATGATAATTCACATTTGCAATCGGAATTTGTATCATTCACGTATTAATAATCAATTTCACATTTTCAAATTTTCACGGGTGTTTGCCGAGTGCGCGCCCTGCAGCTTCGACGACATAACCTACCCAGTAAACATTCGTGATATCACGAAAAAATCACGACGTGACACGTCACGGCGTGATATCCTGTTGCTTGCATAGTGATTTCCCTCGTCATTTTATGTCACTCCGTGATATCAATGTGATTTCATTTGTCATATAATATCACGAGCGTGATTAT
>JAPYZK010003627.1:0-11597 GCA_030522785.1 Platygaster equestris
TTAAAAGTTACTGTATCGTAATTCGCGCATGCGCAGATTAGTTTTCACTTTATGCTCCTCTGTATCATAATACGCGCATGCGCAGATCAGTTTTCACTTCATGCTCCTCTGTATCATAATACGCGCATGCGCAGATCAATTTTCACTTTATGCTCATCTGTATCATAAAGTAAAACTTTACGATACTCTACGCTGTCGCATAAAAACGCGTAAATGCACCGGAGTCACATGAAATTTAATAATTTCCATGTCATCGAAATTCCCTCGCTTTCATCACTGGACGGATTTCGTCCGTCGCTAAAAAAATCAATCTGACTGTCACATTCCATCACAGAAAATGTAAAAAAATGGAAAACCATCTCCCCAAACTTCCAAATTTCACTTTTAGAGATTCTCCTTCGATATCCCTAGTGATTGTAGTTTTTATAAAAACAGGCAACATTTTTATAAAATCAGTGAATTATTTATGAAAATCCGTTTTTTCTTGTAAGGTCGATTTTATAAAAGTTGGGTATATAAAATTTTAGATTTTTATAGAGTGGTTTTATAAAAACTTTATAAAACAAATTTTTTTTATAAAATCTGTCAAAATTTGCATACAATTCATCTGTTTTTCTATAAAAACAATTGAAAGCCTCCAAATTTTGTTAGAAAACCTTCATTTTCATACAAAACTTCGCGATTTTTACAAAAAGTTTCATATTTAAAAAAAAAAAACTTTCCTGATATAAGGAATTTCTCTTATAGTAATATTTGATACGTTTTTATTACACAAGGGAATAGAAAATCATGTTCGTAACGGTTTTTAGCAATTATAAAACGTAAAAACATATGATTTTATAGGATTTTAAAATTCTTTACCTCAAATTGAAAATAAGCATCCAAATTGACATAGATTTGATGGACAAGAATGTTGACTTTTGGATATCTAATGCAAAGGTCGCAAGTTCAAATCCCGCTGCTTCCAAAAAATTTTCAAATTTCTTTTGAAACGAAATTCGAGCTAGACTCTCATAAACTAATGAAAAATGTTATTATTCATTAGCAAAATGATTTAAAAAAGGTTAGGAAAATGTTTACACACTTTCAAAACTGTTGAAAAAAAAATATTCTAAAAAATTTTTTTCATAAAACTTGTATAAAACCACTTTATAAAAAATGAAAATTTTATAATGTTTTTACAAGACCGACCGTATTAAAATTTTTATAGAAATTTTTCATAATGTTTCTATAAAAATTAGAATTAGTAGGGATCCCACGTGCATAACCTGAAAAATGGCTGAATTTATGATTTTCTGATTCGGAAATCGAAAAATTCTCGTTCAGATTTGTCCGATCCTGAAAGGCCGAATGATGCAAGCCGGAACATTGATGGTCGGGTATCAACCGGACGACCGAAGACCTAACTTCTTTAGGAACATCATCTCCAGCGCCGCCGTTACGGAAGCCGATGTCGACTTCCTACTGGCTGAAATGGATCGTCTTGGACACGATCTGTAAATTCTCTCCGTATACCGTTCGATTGCACATTCTGTCTCGGTATTATGAAATAACAAAGGAAATGGTCTTGAAGAATAAAGTGTACAAATCTCCCCCGGTACACTGAAAAGGAATTCTGTGGAATGAAAGTTAAGTTTGCAGTTTACAGCGTGTACTGTTAATAGGAGACAAATTTACAAATTTCACATCGTTATAAAAATTCATGAAATTACTAGAGATTTTTCCGAACAAAGTTTCCAATGTTTCTAAAATTCTTCAAAACTCACTGAATATTTCGAAGCTGTCAAAGAGAATTATACTTTTGTAAAAATTTCTCAATCTAAAATCATCCGAAATTTTAGAAACTCTTTAATAAATTCCAAAATTTAGCTCATACATCAACAATCACAAAAAGATACATAAAAATTGTCCTTTTCGAAGAATCCTGAAAACTCTACACAAATTTCAACAATATATAAAGAAACTGTAGATCCAAAAAAGTTTCGTATAACTCGATCATCGATCTGGAATATGAATTTTTTCGGAAAATCTTAAACCAAAAATCCTTTCAAATCCCAAAATATTCAAAGTCATCAAAAAACCCAAAATTTCCAAATCTTAATAAAGACCCAAAAAAAGATTCAAAAATTCTCCTATACTATAAACTCTCGTTTGCTCTGACACTCAGAAAATCAAATCCCAAAAATTACGAAAACACTCCAAAATATTTCAACCCCCCCAAAATTCCATAGATTCCAAACACCCACAAATCAAGTAAAATACGTCAATTCCCTTGTACACTCTATTCTCAACCACTAATAAAAATCCAAACTCACTATGTGTACAAAAAACAAAAAAACAAAAAAAAAGACAAATTTTCAAAAGCCATGAATAATATCAACCATGAATATTATCGCAAAACATATGGAGGTGCGCGAGCGCGGTTGCGGGATCGTTGATAGTTTATCCTTCCTGAGAATTTTACTGCAAAAAACTCTATATTATACAGTTACGTGAAAAATGAAAGAGAAAGTCCGTGCAGCCGTCGAAGCGTCGCCCACAATTACGTAGAATTATCATCATTATCGTAAGCTTAAGGTAAACTCGGTTTTAGGGAAAACGCAGCAAATGTGTTCCCTCGATTTATTGCGTCAATGGGGATGATTCTTTTCGGGAGAAAAGTAACGCAAGTCCGCGGGTTCGACTTGTAGCACTTTCATAGCTGTGATTATTTTCGAAAAGTTGAGTCTTTCTCCGAGTATATTTTACGCCTGTTGTAAAAAAAGGGTTTATAGAGGTTTCTGGTGCTTTGGGGTGATAGTGAAATGGCTTTAGCGAGGGAGACTGAAAAAGTTGAAATTTTGTTGGAAATTCACGTATTTTTTTTTAAGGTTATTCAGAGAATTTGATTGGTTGACGGGACTTACGAATCGGAAAATTCTGTAAATTACACAAGTTCATCATTTGAACAAAAACTTCGAAAAATCGATCAAAAATCCATAACCGACAACAAAACTTTCCCAGTCTCCCCAACTGCGAACAAAACAAAACTCGATCGAAAAAGAAAAAAGAGCAGAGTAGGTTTATACAGAAACTCCTAAATCTAAGCAAAAATATATACAGCATATCGAGAAAATAATGTAAATTTACAAATACTCAAAATACGGCCTTAAAACAACGAGTTTTGCGGGTTCGCGTACGCGGAAAGAAGATTTGGCGAATTTGTGGTGCTGTTTTTCGCCGATGAAAAATAGTTTTCCCAAAATTTTTCCCCCTCCAACGGCACTGTGAAAATTGCGAAAATTTCTTTCAGAGTACGTTCGTCTTTCACTGCTACAGCGCATTGTATATATGTATATAACGAGACTCGTTTGGTTTTACGATTATTTTTGGCAATTCGCAGCGACGTATATTTTTGTGGTGGGCAAAGCAAGGGGGGGGGGGGGTCAAAACTTGTTTTTTAAGGCCGAGAAGACTTGTTCGGAAGTGAGATATTTTTCGGTGATCGCAGAACCTGGAAATATTTCAATCCGAAACGAGGCTTTGTCGTTATTGGAATTTCTTAATGTTCTTGGGGGAGAAATTGGATCCCAAATATGTGGTTGATTTGTGTCCTCTGAATGTACGTTTGTTTTTCGAAAAAATTCGGGCTGAGGGATATTTGCTCAGTTTATACAGTTCGAGAGGGAGAAATCTGTTCATTTATTGTATGGTTCAAGATGAAAATGTTAGTCGAGTGTCATGTAGACTATACAGAAATAGTGTATACTAGTGTTGGGAAAATCATTAACTATGGCAGAAACCTATGAAAGTACGTGTCTTTTGTTGTTCGATAATTGAAGTATATTTTGTTATCAATGGATTTCGGAAAATCGACGTTTTGAGCAGTTCGTTGGATAGTTGAAAAATTGGTAACCATAATCCGAAAATAGGGGAAAAAATGTTACTTTTTATTATAAATTACAAACTTAATAAGTTCAAATCGTCGATTTTAGACATTCTCCAGGATGAAAAAATTCTCATTTCGAAAATAATATCTTTCAAAATCCATGACCTACGAAAAACAAACATTTTTGACTTCGTTTGCTGTTTCAGCGAAACTTGAAAAAAATTGGCAAAATGAACTGTAGCTAACCAACACTTGTGATAAAACACAATGTAAAAAATACGAATACTGAGACGATGTAATATAAAAACACAAAATACAGTAAAAAGTAAATAATACATGCGTTGCCTTAGGCAGTTTTCAAGTGACAGAAAGAACGCCAGTCCAGAGTAAGTAAAGCTGAATAATAAAAAAATACCACAACGCAGTACGACACGGTAATGATATACAAATAGAATACATAGAAATAACGTAAAGCGCCAAAAAGTATTTTTGGAAGTATGCCTGAACGCGATACAAAAAACACTTGATTTTTATTGAGAGAACCCTATAAAGTATGTTGAAAAAAAGATTATTTGATGTTGAGCATCAATGTCTACGAGAAGCCTATAACATTGTAACCGAAAAACATATATATTTTACGTTGCAAAGCCGGAGTTCCATCGAAAGAACAAATTGTTGTTCGTTTCGAGAAACAACAAAATCCTACGTCTTCCAGTTGAAAATGAATGCTGTTTGTAGCAGTACAAAGTATGGAAATGAAATATTGTGAAAATGTGAGGGAAAATATGTTGAGGTGAGAGTAGAGTATTTTGACCTTCGTTGTGTTGAACGTTGTATCATTGAATAGTCATTCAAATATTTACCCGAGTTGCCCATGTATCAATGTCTAATAAAGTATACTGCTGTTACCGAAATATTTTTGGTAAATTTACTGTCAGTGGCGCCAAGGAGGTAACCAGAAATTTCGTTCGTTTCGGCTAAGGTGATTTTTACTCGAAATTCATTCAACAAGTTTGAAAAGTAAAGTTTTGTTGGGGAATTATGGGAATTTCATTGATTCTCAGAATTTTCAGAACTTTCTGATCTCTTTCAAATCTTTGAAATTTTCGAAAGTTTTGAAATTCTTCAGATAGTCAGAATTCTCTGAACTTTTGAAATTCTTTGAATGCTCCAAACTTTGAAAATTCGCGAAATTGTTGAAAATCTTGAGATGTTAAAAATGTCCAAATTATTCAAGTTTCTCTAAGTTTTAGAAATTCGTAAAATTTTCGGAATTTTAGTAATTATCGAAGTATTGTAAATTTTCAGAATGTTCAAAACTTGTTCGGATCTCTGAAATTATTAGAATTTTCGAAATTCTAAAAATTCTGAACATTCCAAAAAGTTTGAAAATTTTGAAAATCCTCTTAACTTTGAAATTCATTAAAATAATCGAATATTTTGAAATATAATGAAAATGTTCCAACTATTACACAAAAGTTTTTCGAAATCGTGGAAATTCGTGAAATTTTCGGAATTTTAGTAATTATCGGAGTACTGTAAATTTTCAGAATGTTCAAAACTTGTTTAAATCTCTGAAATTATTAGAATTTTCGAAATTCCAAAAATTCTGAAAATTACAAAAAGTTTGAAAATTTTGAAAATCCTCTAAACTCTGAAATTCATCAAAATAGTCGAAAATTTTGAAATATAATGAAAATGTTCCAACTACACAAAAGTTTTTCGAAATTTTGGAAATTCGTGAAATTTTCCAAATTTCAGTATTATCGAAACTGCCTTAATTTTCAAGATTTTCAATACTTGTTTAAATCTCTGAAATTGCTGGAATTTTTGGAACTATTGTAAAAAAAATACTCAAAACATACGAAATTCTTTGAATTATCAAAAATCTTGAAATGTTCCAAATAATCAAGTTTCTCGGAATTTGAAGAATACGTAAAATTTTAGTAATTTCAAGAATAAAAAAAATATTGTAGATTCTCAGAATTCTTTAAACTTTTACAAATCTCTGAAATTTACGAAAATTTCGAAATTCTTGAAGTTTTGATAATTCCAATAATTTCCGAAACTTTCAAAATACTTCAATTTTTGCAAATTCCCAAAATTGTTGAAAGTGTTAAAATATTAGAAATATCCCAAATTATTAAGTTTCTCGAAATGTTAAGAATTCGTACAATTTTCGTAATTTCAAGAATAACGAAAATATTATGCAGTTTCAGAATTTTCAAAATTTTTTACAACTTCGAAGTTTCCAAAATTTTTGAAATTTTCAAATTTTCAAACTTCTCAAAACATTGAAATTCTCGAATTCCTCCAAACTCTGAAAATTCCCAAAATTGTTGAAAATCTTGAAATGTTCAAAATATTCAAAATTATCAAGTTTCTCGAAAATTTGGATACTTGTGAACATCAGTATTTTTTAACTATTTTTTTCCAAATATACTTTTCGGCAATGTGCTAGATTTCTTCAAATTTTCCAGAATTTCGTGGAGGGTTTCAGCCCTCTCAGCCCCCTCCCTGGCTACGTGCTTGAGTGGCGTAGTGGTGATTGAATTTTCACGGGGATTTTAAAAATTCTTTCTGCTTAGAATTTGAAATCCGAAATAAAAGAATTTGAAGAATTCGATTATGTAATCGAAATTCGTTTATCAGATCAAGAAACCGAAAAAATCTGGGCTACAAAAAAAAAGCCGAGAATTCAAATCAGAAAATTTCGGAAAAGCATTGAAAATGAGGCAATAATTTTTTAAATGTGTGTAACTTTTAGGGGTCTCCAATAAACTTTCCATTTTTGGGAATTGCCATAAAATTCGAAATGTTCACAAATTACTGTAAAATTTGGAATTTCTGGGCCTTTTTTCAACACAATATTATATTTTTGGTACATTTTCACTGTCTCAAAAATTATTTTCAAGTTTACGATAATTTCAGGAACTTGGTAATTTTTTTGGACGTTCCGTAGTTTTAGAAATTTTTCGTGAAAATTTCGTTTTACTCTGAAAATTTTGGAAAAATAAGGGATTTTTGACCACGTTTCGTATTTTTCGAATCTGCGGAAAATTTTTGGAAACTCGCGAATTTTGTGTAAATGTAAGATACAATCAAAAATAAATTATACCAAAACGCTCAATCATATAATAATATACGAAATTTATAAAAAATGATGGACATGGATGAGTATGATAATTTTTAAGCATGTAATTAAAATACTATCGGCTGGTAATTCAGCTATCATAACCGGTTCCAAGTATTTTCTAGCCGGTTCTCCGGGGCCGGCACTCGCAGTCTTGAAGAGATAAACAAGTGAATTTCATCCATAAGTATATGAACAGGCGAGACCCAACGTTCTCGTCAAGTGTCAGTCATGAAGTCATTCATTGAATATCCTTCAGAGTGCCCTTTTCCCATCGAAAATCTCCCTTATGGGGTTTTTTCCACTCCAGATAATGTGAGTATTGAGTCATTTCTTCATTTACAGCTTTAGTATAATTTCTGTCTATCTCAGTACGAGTTCGAGTACTTAATGATATTTGCTTCGAGTTTATCAAGCAATGACATGAGAAGGGATTAATTACTTCATGACTTTGAAAGTTAATGATGATTTGGAGTAATGAAGAGAGAATTGATTCAATTATTATGAGTAGATAGTCGATTTTCAGGGAATGACGTAGCCAAAATGGAAGCTTGAGATTGTGAGTTGAAATTCTCGAAGTTTTTGAAAGTAACTTTATTTTTCGAATTGGAATTCAACAAATTTAGATTGCGTTATCACATTTCCAATTAAATTATGATAAGATTGATTGTTCACATATTTTTTTCGTCCATCGCCGATAAATTATCGTCAGCTGCTCGTGTATTGAATATCGAATGAACTTGAATGAAATATCAAAGGTTAATAAGAGTACAGACAGGATAATCTTATGAGGATAATTTTTAATTTTTTCGAAAATTTTGCTCAAAGACATCCAGTGAATTTATGTCTAATGAAATCCAAAAATTATCATTTTATCGTAAATGTGATCGTGAAGTAATTACACCACATGGGAATGATCAATTATTTGTTAATAATGTATAGTAATAATTAAATAATAATACGAAGTTATGAGTGATAGTACATCCCTGCTGAGACACGAGCAATGATATAAAATTGCGTATTATTGCCTAAGATTGTAATTTCGAAATTTTTGAAAATTTTCGAAATTTCTGCAAATTTCCGAAATTTTTGTGAATTTCCGAAATTATTGAGAATTTTTAGAACTTCTCGAAATTTTAAAAACTTTGGAAAATTGTTGAAATTTTTGTAAATTTTCAGAAATTCTGTAATTTTTGTAAATTGTTGTAATTTTTGAAATTTTTTTGGATTTTTGAAAATATTATAAATTTTTTGGAATTTTTTAAATTCTCCAAAATTGCCAATATTGTTGAAAATTGTTAAAGTTTTTTATAATTATGAGAATTTTTCTCAATTTCGTGAAATTTTAGAAAATCTTCCGGTCTTGAAGATCGTTGAAATTTTTTCAAATTTCCAAAATTTTTGAGAATTTTCAAAATTTCCAAAATTGTTGAAATCATCAAAATTTTTGTGAATTCTGTAATTTTTGTAAATTGTTGAAATTCTCTAAATTTTGTTGGATTTTTGAAAATATTCAAAATTTTTTGGAATTTTTGAAATTCTCAAAAATTTCCAATATTGTTGAAAATCGTTGAAATTTTTGGAAATCATGTAATTTTTGGGAATTACTCGAATTTTTTTCAATTTTTTAAAATTCCAGAAAATTGTCCAAATTCTTGTAAATAGTTAAAATTTTTTCAAATTTCCCAAATTTTCAACAATTTTCAAAATTCTCGAAATTATTGAAAATTGTTGAAGTCTCGAAAATTTTTGTACATTATGTAATTTTTGTAAAGTTTTGGAATTCTCTTAATTTTGTGGAATTGTTGAAAATTTTCTGAAGTTTTAAAAATGATTAAAATTTTCGAAAATTTTCGGAATTGTTCAAAATTTTCCTAATTTCTGGTCAAGTTGTCGGAAATTTTCAAAAATCATGTTATTTTCAAAAACTTCTTGAATTTCTCAAAATATGCAGTATTTCGTAAAAATTTTCAAAATCCTTCGAAATTTTCGAACATTTTCGGAATTTTTGTACACGACTGTTGAAAACTGTCAGTTCTTTAAAATTCCCAAATTTTATCAACATTTTCTAAATTGTTCAAAATGTCCGGAATCGTTGAGAAATTTTGAAAATTTCTGAAAATAAAAGTGGTGCCAGTCATCAAGCTCGTACATATTATTAAGGGTTGGCAACAGTTGGCAGTCATCGACCAGTTATGAAAAATCACGATTAGATCGCTTTAGATAAATGCAAAGTATTCATTGAAATTTCGTATATGGTAAAGTGCGTTCTAAACTCTTAAAACATTATCTTCAATCACATGTTGGAAAAATGAAATAATTGCAATCGCATGATTCCAGGAAGCTCAGAATATACTCTTTCATACAAAAACCAGCACGATATTTGAAAGATTCTGATCACTATAATGGTAATGCAATGATATGAAATGTTATATCATTGAACAACTTTGCTAATGACCTAGCAGGGATGATAAATAGTTCACAAGTAGAAATATTAATAATTAGTTATACTCTTGCGAAATGTTTTCTCATCCGAAAATTTCGTACTCCAGAACGAAAAAAGAATCGGTGTCGCGATCGGACGCGAAATACTGGATCTGAAAGCGATCGCTCATTTGTTCAATGGACCTCATTTGTCGAGCAAACAATACGTCTTTCGTCAAGATACTTTGAATGACTTGATGTCTCTTGGGAGGCCTTCGTGGATCGAAGCCAGAAATACTTTGCAGAATTTGCTTTCTGTGGAAAATCCGCAGTTGCAAGATCCACGTTTACGAAATGAGTAATATACACCCTTGAAACTAATTTTCCCTACATTTTTCTTCTAAATTTTCCGAACTTGTTGGACTCGCGAATTCTTGATTTTCAACTTTTTTTGTACTCAAGTTTCTATCTTTGGGTTTTTGAGGAAATTCTCGAATTTCGTCAGTCGAGTTTTAAAATTTTCGAAATCGTAAGCGTAGAAATATTGGTTTCAAATGGAAAATTTATAATATTCAAATTAACGATGTAATAAAATTTTCAGGAATCGGAAATTCGCGTTCATGAATGAGAAAGTCTGAAAATTATTATAAGAAAGATGTAAAATTGAAGGAATTTAAAAATACAGATACGTGTCACAATTCGATGATCGCGAGCTACAAAAATCGGGGAATCACAAATGCAAAATTTTCAAAATTCAGTGGATAAATGTCAAAAATCGAATAATCGATAATTCAAAATGATTCAAAATAATTCAAAAATCGAATGTACCCGTATATTCATTAAATGAATCAGAAAATAAATAATAAAACAATTATAACCCAAAAAATCGACACTTCGAAAATCCCTTGAAACTTGGATTCGAAAATTCAAACTCTCAAAATCAAGAATCATTTTCAAAATTGCTCCAAAAATAATAACTGTAAACTCTAAATTTTCTCACACGCAAATTCATGTCCAAAATAGTCATAAAATATAAATTCACTTGCTGCTTGTATGTACAGAGTTTTCGTGTCTCAAGAATCAGCCACAATGCATCTTCCAGCTAAAATCGGCGATTATACAGACTTTTATTCGTCCATCCACCACGCTACAAATGTCGGTATCATGTTCCGCGGAAAGGATAACGCACTCCTGCCAAACTGGTGATTTTCCAATTTTTCCACATACACAAAAATGAAACGTAAACTTGAAGAAACAGAATCAATTTTCGTTATACCCAGAAAATTTGCGATCCTCCGATCGTCAAACTATAAAATTACTGCAAATGAAAAACTGAAAACAATACCCTATTTTTCCATAAATATTGACGAATATTTTAATTCACCAGGAAACATTTGCCAGTTGGCTATCACGGAAGAGCCAGTTCGGTGGTGGTTTCCGGTACACCGATAAAGAGACCAAATGGCCAGACACTTCCGATCGAAGGAGCTGATCCTCATTACGGCCCGAGTAAAGCCTTGGACTTCGAACTCGAAGTAGCTTTTTTCGTGGGCGGGCAGCCCACGAAATTGGGCGAGACCGTCCCAGCTTCGGAAGCATACGACCATATTTTCGGGCTTGTTCTCATGAACGATTGGAGTGGTAATTACGGAACAATCCGATTTTCGGACAGATATTTGGATCATGTAGTCATTTATCACATTCCTCAAAAACAAAATACGAAAAAAAAAATCAGTGAGTGCCGGCACTCGCGCTTGATGTGTAAACATCTTGTGCGCACTAATATGTGTGTGCGATTCTGCACAAGGACGTAGCCATAAATTTCGTTCTGGGGGGGGAGGGGGGGGTTTAAGGTAATTTTTACTGGAAATTCATTTAACAAATCCGAAAAGTATAGTTTTAATAGAGAATTATATATAAGAATTTTCAAAACTTTTTGAAATCTCTGAAATCTTCGAAATTCTTGAAATTATTTGAATTGTAAAAATTTCTACTAGACTTTTAATATTCTTCAAATACTCCAGAATTTGAAAATTCACGGAATTGTTGAATATATTGAAATGTTTAAAAATTTCAAAATTATCAAGTTTTTCGAAGTTTCATAAATTCGTAAAATTTTCGGAATTTCGGTAATTATGGAATTGCAAATTTTCAGAATTTGCAAAACTTTGT
>JAPYZK010003628.1:0-11597 GCA_030522785.1 Platygaster equestris
TTCCGAAATGAAAGTTTTCTGAATTTGCAACTTTTCGAATTCCATACAGGGAAAGTAGATCCAAAAATTCGTGTTCGGAAATATTCAAATTTAATCATCAGAAATTAATAAATTTGGGACTCCCAAACTTTGAAGACGTTCAAATTTGAATTCGGCGAATGCGAACATTCGAGATCGAACAATAATTTACCGATTTTTCCACCACACGGTATCTTCCAAAAACAATGCCCAAATTTGGTGTATGCCCGCGATGGCGATGATGAGAACTGGCACGCTGCGATCGCCTTGTTTGTGGTGATAAATGGCTACATCCCATGGCGACGACAGTCCTTGCTGTGTGCCTATTTTCCCGCCGGTGTAATCGTACACTTGACTTCCAGTCCCCGCGATAGTGGTGACGATCTTCTCTTTCATATCGATCTACCAATAGAATCAACAATCATTCACCGAATCGCTATTTGTAGAATTTTCTTATCAACGCTCCAACCTCGGAGTTAAGCATCTTCTTCCTCCAGTCTTTACCTTTCTAATCGAATGGTTTTCACTATCAGCTACGTAAATTGAGTTATCGATGTGACAGATTCCTTGGGGGGCGTAAAATCTGGCGTTCTTAAAGCTGCCGTCCCTGAATCCTGGCGAGTAATCTCCGATAACGAATTCCACGTTGCCATTTGTGTCCATTATCAGGACTCTGTTGTTTCCGGTATCGGCGACTATCAACTGTTCTTTGGCGCCGTCCTTGTAAACGTGGACTTTCCCAGGGAACAAGAGGATGTCCTTGGTCAGGGGCAGCAAATGCTGGGCTGATTCTTTTGGGATCGGATGGTTGGAAATTTGGTTCAGGGATTTGAAGTAGTCGAGGCAGACTTTCGTGTACAAAAACAGCTCCTCGCTGTGGTCTTCTTCGGTGAGAACGAAGAGCGGTTGTCCTTTAGGGCCTATCAAATTGAATCGCGGATGTAGCAAATTCCTTGACCTGGACTCGTTATTCACAGACTTCGGGTAGTTACTCTGATGAAAAAAAATGACGGTGCAGCTACGATGCAGCGACCGTATACAGTCGCCATACCATCACTTCGGCGACTGTGCAGGTGACCGGGGGTTTTTTGGTTGTAATTAAACGTTTTTCGAAAAAATCGGAAATTCAAAATTTAAAGAATTTGAAAATGTTGAGTATTTCGATGGAATAATATTTGTGGGTTTCTCCAAAAATTTCGAAAATTGAGTTTTTTGGAAAGTTTAAGAATTTTGAGTGTTTCGAATGATTTGAAAATTTCAAAGTGTTTTAAAAATTTTTTAAATGTGGGTTTTCTGAGAAATTCGAAATTTCAAAGTTTTTTGAAGAATTTGAAAATTGTGAGTTTCGGGAAACATTCAAATTATTTGAGTTTTTTGAAAAAGTTGAAAATTTGAAGCTTTTCGAGAAAATTGAAGAATTTCGTGTTTTCTAAATGATTCGAACATTTCAAGTTTTCTCGAAAATTCGAAAATCATGGGTTGTCTGAAAAATTCAAAATTTGAAAGTTTTTCAAAAGATTCGAAAATTGGGTAACAGTTTTGTGGAAAACGTGAAAATCCAAAAATTTGTGTGTGAATTGAACAGTTTGGGTTTTCCAAAATTTTGAGGAATTAGTTTCTCGAAAATTTTGGAAAATATTGGAGTTCTCCAGAAAATATTGAAATTTTGAGTTTTTCGAGTAATCTGAAAATTGCAAGTTTTTCGAATTATATAAAAATTGCAAGTTCTTTGGCAATTTTCAAAACTGTCAGTTTTTAGGAACATCCGAAAGTTTTGAGTTCTCGGAAAATTTTTGGAATTCAACGTTTTTTGAAATATTTCGTGATTTGAATTTATTTGAGAAATTTTGTAATCTGAAATTTGACGGGGAAGATTGAAAGGTTCCAAGTTTTTCCAAAAAACAAAAAAAAATGGAAAATTCAAGATTTTCAAAGATTTTGAGTTTTATGAAAAATGGGGCAATTCCGATTGTTCTGAAAATTTGGAAGTATCGATTTTTTTGAAAAGCTTGAATATTTTGAGTTTTTTGGAGTTTAAGAACTATTGAGTTATTTGAAAAATTTAATGACTTACATTTTTTATAAAAATTTTCAAACTTCGAGTTTCATGGACATTTCAAAAATTCCGATACTTCAAAAAAATTTGAAAACTCCGAAATTTTCGAGAAATAAGAGAATTATTAGTTTCTTGACAAAATTCAACAAAATTGTCAAAATCAATAAAATTCAACAACATTCTCAAAATCAACAAAAATTCAAGAATTTCATCAGAATTTGTAAAAAAGATGATAAAAAATCTTCATAACTTCGCAGTGACCGTGGGACGACTGTGTAACGTCTGTGCGAAGTCACTCTTTTTCCATCAGGGATTACTTTAAAAAAAGTTACCGTCACAGGCATTAGTAACGTATGTGGAAGTAACGCGTCACTTCCGAAGTCTGTTTACGTACATCAAACATGTATTATATTATACCCAAAATAACAATAGTAGGCCAGCAAGAAATTCCTATATCGCGCCACATTATCAACTTGGCGTCATTGACGGTCGGATGATTAATATTGTATCTTTGAACGGCGGCGAGGACTTTGTCGGACTGCTTCTCGTTTGCAAATTTGCCGCTGTGAACGCCGACAACGACGACGCCATCCTCCGGGTCGTATTTTTTCTCGAGAGCTTCGAGTTCCGTCAAAACATGCACGCAGTTGATGCAGCAGTACGTGAAAAAGTCGAGGATAGCGATTTTGCCATGTAGATGCTTTTTCACCGACAAAGGCTCGGTAACGTTGAACCATTCTAAACCTGACGTAAAGAGGAGGTGTAATTGCGCGAGAAAATGAGAGGTGATACAGCATGAACTAGACAATCGCGAATCGAGATTGATAAAAGTTTAGATTGTTGCGAGGTCAATAAAAGAAAAAAAAACATCATCATTCGTTGAGAGTTTGTGCTGATAACCGAATTTGCTAATCATTTCGTCAATGAGCTGTTCACGGCGAATGCCAATTGCGCAGCTATGTCAAGTTTACCTAATTTATCATATTTATTGATTGAATAGATCGAAAATTTTATCTTGGTGGGGGATATGTACGTATTTTTAAATATCATCAAACGCGTGGGGCAGATGATATTTATTTTGTTTACTTACGAAAGAGTAAAAAAGTGTGAGGATAGTGAGACCCGGGTTCACCAAAATTATGTTTCTCAATTTTCGTTAATGATTTTCAGAATTTTAAAGACGTTTTTCGATATATCTGAATAATAGGTATTTTAAATAACCTGATAATATCACACGTTATCAGATATATTTTTGAAATCTGAAAAATTTTTTGTTGAAAATTATGTGGATTGGCTCTTTGAAACAGCATTGTTTAGACTACTTAATTATGTCAAAAATTGCAGCGTTTCGATTTTTTAAACTCTCAGGTCCTTTTTTGGTCCCACGACATCCTAGTGATTGTGGTTTTTATAAAAACAGGCAAAATTTTTATAAAATCAGTGAATTATTTATAAAAATTCGTTTTTTTATAAGGTCGATTCTGTAAAAGTTGTATAAAATTTTCGATTTTTATAAAGTGGTTTTATAAAAAATGTATAAAAAAAAATTTTTTTGATCAAATCTGTCAAAATTTTCATACAATTTATCTGTGTTTTTTTTTTTTAACAATTGAAAGCCTTCACATTTTCTTATAAAACCTTTATTTCTATAAAAACTCCGCGATTTTTATAAAAAGTTCCATTTGTTTATAAAAAAACTTTCCTGATATAAGGAATTTCTCTTATAGTAATATTTGATACGTTTTTATTACGCAAGGGAATAGAAAATCATGTTCGTAACGTTTTTTAGCAATTGCAACACGTGAAAACATATGATTTTATAGGATTTGAAGATTCTTCAACTTGAATTGAAAATAAGCATCCAAATTGACATACATTTGATGGATAAGAAAGTTGACTATCGGATTTCTGATGCAAAAGTCGCAAGTTCAAATCCCGCTGCCTCCAAAAAATATTTTAATTTCTTTCGAAACGAAATTTGAGCCAGAGCCTCATAAACTGATGAAAAATGGTGTATATACATTAGCAAAATGATCCAAAAAAGGTCAGAAGAATTTTTGCATCTTTTTAAAAATGGTAAAAAAAAAATTTTTATAAAAAAAATTGTTTTATAAAACTTTTATAAAACCACTTTAGAAAAAAATGCAAATTTTATAACACTTTTATAAAACCGACCTTATAAAAATTGTTCTAAAAATTTTTCATAATGTTTTGATAAAAACTATTATCGCTAAGGCACAAATTTGGAAAAATCCCAACTTTTATAACACGAAAGGATTTTTTCGAATTTTGCGTGAGTAATGATGGAGAACTTGAATTTTGAGAATTACTGCGAGATAATAATTGCGAACTGTTTTTAATTTTGAGTAAATTTTCAAGTTCTGAGGTTTTCCGAGATTTTCATCAATTTCGCAAGATTTCAAAGAATAAATAACCATTTTCAGAAGCATCTCAAAATTGTTTATAACTCGGAAAAAATTGTTTTCGTCAAATTTTCAAAATCACGGATAAACCATCTTTTTATCAATATTGATGAAACGATGCAAGAAACATGAAAACCTTATTGAATGAGACATCTGCTAGGCCAAAAATGCCTATGTGCTGACACTTGTTCAAATACAGTTTGGGAACAGAAATAAAAATTATTTTTAGAATGTTTAACAATTGCAGACATAATCGGGTAAAAATAACACGTCTATATTACAAAGTTTTTTGTTGTAAAGTAGTGCATGTATTGACTTTTTCTCCAAATTAAATCATTACTGTGGAACATTGGACATGTGCAGTTAATTCGGAAAATGCAGTGCATTCTGTATAAATATAAATAATCTTTTTCCTTCTCAATTTTGGAGTCATATATGTCTCAAACGTTTGAATTATCAAGTTTTATAACTTAGTCGAATGTTCGAGTAACCTCGAGTCATCAATCAATATTGTAATGAAAAATGTTTATATCGAAGGTTGGCTCCAGATCGGGATGAAGAAATTAACTCGTGAATTCCGATTCGATTCTGATCTTGGTCGATCACGGACGATACAATAAATTATTTATCTTCTCCGAAAAGTAATGGAATAAATGTTTCAAGCAGCTGTGATTTGCATTCTTAAACAGTTATATAACAGCTAATTGAAACATCTTGTAAAGTTGTTAAGAAAATTGTGAGATTCAGACTTACAAGAGTTTCTGAAATTTTGATCAATTCTAGAATAATTCTAGAACAGATCACTTACAAGAGTTTCCGAAATTTTAATCAATTCTAGAATAATTCTAGAACTGATAAAAATTATTTCAGCGCTGTCACAAAAAATGTATATATAGAATTGAGAAACCTCGTGTTGTTCGTAAAATGAAAGTTTTGCTTCCCATTACTCGTATGAAGAACAAAGTGACCGATTTAGACCTTTCGTGCACATAATTAGGACCCACTCGAGAATGTCGAGAAATCGACTGGTTTTCTTCAAAATTTTTTGTCCGGATTCTGAATTTTGTTCCGTAAAAATTGTCCAGACTATGAACGAAATTCAAAAATACAGATGAATTTTTTATGCAATTCAACCTTGTGATTAAATTCATTTTCGAAAATATCAAATTTCTGGTCTTTTGGAACAAGGTTCCGAAAAAAGTACGAAAAATGTCCGAATTTCCATAAAAAAATGAAGAGATGAGAATATAAATTTTCAGTTATTATTATATGTTTTCAAAAATACAGATAAATTTTTTATGCAACTCAAGTTTGTGATTAAATTCATTTTTGAAAATATCAAATTTCTGGTCTTTCGGAACAAGGTTCCGAAGAAAGTACGAAAAGGGTCTGAATTTACATAAAAAAATTAAGAGATGAGAATATAAATGTTCAGTTATAATATTATAATATTTCCCATCAAGTGAATTAATAAAGCTTGTATCAATTTTACGAACTGGAAATCCATACATTCTCCAAAAATCTAGTGTCTTTTATATAAAATCACACCAGTACAAGTTTAGAAACTTTCAAATTTCGAGTTTTATAAGTCCTATAGAACTAGAATTTTTTGCGCTCAAAATTTCATCAAATGTGAATTTTACAGATCGGGATATAATAAAGAAGAGTTTTATGAAATCAGTTTTATCAGTCATTCAAAAACTCGTAAGATAACTTTTTATTTCAAATCTTCGATAACATTGCAGATGATGTGGGAAAATAAGAATCATTATCAGTTTTATCAAGAATTCTCTGAAAATAGATTTCTAGTAGCAGATTCAGAATTTTCTTCACACGGTTTTATATTATCCGTATCTGTAAGTGTTGAGATACTAGAATTTTCGATAGTGATTCTGGAAAGTTCGAGAAATTCTTTCAAAGCTATGTTTCGAATTTTTAAGCAAAAAATCATTTGTTCGAATGCAAATTTTATCAACTGTTGTTCAAGGTATTATCGAATTTGGTGCAAATTTTGAAAATCTTTCAACAAGAATGTAAATTTTTGAGACATTGTCGTCAAATCTAACAATAATTCTAAAGTATCCAAAATATTTCGAAATTCTGCAAAATATCCTCTAATTTATAGAATTATAAAAAATTATAAAATATTCATAAATTTCCCAAGGATTTTATAAATCTTCAACTGATTCGAATTTGGAAAATATCGAATGAAAATTCTTTCCAAGTACCCAGGAAGCTCCAATAATTTTAGAAATTTCCGAAATTCGTAAATATCACCAAAAATACATTCTAGAAACTAATGAAACTTTCCGAAATTGCAAAATATGATTTTAAGGAAAAAATTTTCCCGAAATTTTCGAAAGATTGCAGAAATCTTTGAAAAATTCGTACTTGGAAAGCTTAGGAAAATTCCCGAAGATTTGTGCAAATATTAAAAAATACACATACAATTTAAGTGAATAAATTTACATTGCTCGACTGCAGAAGGCCTAATTAAAATGAACCTGAGTCAACGTTCTGCTAATCATGAACGTCTTAATTTTTTCAATCGAATTTCCTCTGCAATTGACTGAAAGTACCTTCAATTACCAAATTGTTTGTAAGTGGAATCCCTCATGGCCCTCATATGTGCTCCATTATCTCCATAGACCGTACTCACGCGGCAGTTTCGTAACTTCTTTATATCGAGTACAATCACGACGAAAAAAATCCAATTTTCAAATTACACGTTCGACTTTAAAATTTCGCAAAAAAACGTCGCAATTTCGCCACTTCCCTGTTTTTTAGGATTCACTTGTATTTTTAGATCAAGTATCGAAAAAATAGACAAAAGTAACTGAATTTATTGAATTAAACGAATAGCGCAATTCACCGTGTGAAATTCGAGAGATTGTTCCCATTAACAAATTCGTAAAATCGATCGCGCGTCAAACTTTTCTAAAGAAACATATCCAATATCCATCATTTTCATGATTTCGAATAATTCAAATTCTTACCTTTTTGAAAATCACTGATACTGTTACTGGAATCGGCGAATTGTTTGATGTGATTAAGAGCGAGTTTTTCTTTTTCCACGGAATCGTTTGTTGCTTCGATTTGTGACCGCAACTCCAAGCAGCAAAGTTTCAAACATTTAATTGTCAAATTGATCTCGCCCATTTTAGATAGATTTTAGAAAAAAACCAAGCGTCGACTGACAAAAACTCGGAATAACTTGCAAGTCGAACGAGGACTCGAATTTAAATGGTTCGTACCTCGCGCTACACGCACTTTTAAACCTTTTCGACTTCGCGTAATTGCGGCTGCGCAGTAGATTGCGCGTGTAGTCAGAATTACTAATTACTTGGAATCAAGTAATTATATTAACACATTTGTACGTGACTTTGATCAGTTTATGTAATTTATTACGATAATTCGACGTGAAACATTCCCTCGGGTCAGTTTTTGGAAACTTGAAAATTATCATGAATTTTCGGGAATTTTTAAAAATTTAAGTATTTTTCCGAAATCGTAAACTTCGTAAAATTCATATATATTTTCCGAAAATACTTGTTATAAAAATTGACCCTTCGAAAAATTTGGAAAAATTTCGCTTATGGCTACGCTCCTGAAATAGAATCCATTTTTGTGATGGACGATTGTAATATGGAATATGATAGAATACAGTAATATTATTGTATTGAATTTTGGGATTTTTCACAATTTTAATATAAAAGAATGCTATTCTTTCTCTTTAATTCAAATAGCGTCTTTCTTTTGACCTGTGCAGTAGGCTCTTTCTAGTCGTGCTCACGAATCGACCAATAGTCGCTCTGTAACTTGACATTTGAGGGGAGATGGAGGAGACGAGAATGTCAACACACAGAACATCACAGAACATCTGAAAGTATTATTGTACTTTGATTTACGCGTCGAAAGTTGTAGAAATTTCTCATCGATAAGCGATTAGTTGAAAAATGTCACAACCCCCGCCTCCGACGAATTTTGAGTGGTTAGCTGAGGAAAGTTATTATCAACCCAGAGACGAGGGTTGGGCTAGAATTCGTCGCAAATTTAAAGAGGACCCCATGGTACCCATCGGTGAATTTTATTTTTTATTTTTTAATGCGCGTTAAGTACGCATTATCAATACTCACTAATTACCCAGGCTTTTTCTCATTTTAAAAAGAATTTTTCGAGAGTTCAATCATTCGAAAATGAGTATTAATTTTTTTTATTTCGAGTAATATAATTAATTATAAGAATTACTGTGTGTATTATTTTCTTAAAGAACGTGACGAAAATTTATTTGTATTCATTATTTACTTTTCGTTGCTGTTATATTATGTTTATATTTCTCGTAAAATTATTATGTAAATAAATCTGCCTAATTTTCAGTTCCAAAATCGAATTACGTACTATTCATATTTGCACATGGAAAAATTAAATGTAAAATGTTCAATTTCGAAATATGCATTAACATAGCTTCTATTTCCACATTCAAAACTTTCCGGAGCGTAAATTCTCTAATCTTTTGATAAAAATTTTCTACTTTTCTCAATTTGCATTATTTTTGCAACATACCTTGTAATCAAACATGCTGCATTCAACATTTATCACACCCCTGACTTAAATGTTTAAAAATCAAAAATTCAAAGGCTTCACAACTTAAACATTCAAGAATCAAACTATAAAAAATCTGAATTTAAAGTTTGCAATGTGAAAATACATGAGCCAAAAAAAATATGAAAATCCAAATAATAACAAAACGCACATTTGATTTTGAATATTCAAAAAGCTGCTCTCACTTCAATTAAGAGTTCTACTTTCGCAGATACCAAGTTTATTTTTTTCAAAAAACTATTTCAATAGAGAGTGGGAGGGTGAAAATCTCATCTACCAAAATTTTTTGAAATTCGACTCAAAAACGATGCATCAGATAAAAAAATCAATACAATTATAAATGATCATTAAATTCTTACTCGATGACCAAAATTACAACAAATGAAGTTTTCTGAATAAATAGAATGGCAATTCATTAGAAAATGAATAAAACTTGGATGCTATTTCAATAGGTACACTGGCAACATGCTCTGCTCTCGGTTACGGCTTGTACTGCTTCAAAAACAGAGATTCTTATAAATCACAGATGATGATGAGAACCCGTGTAGCTGCGCAAGCTGTCACAGTAGCTGCCATAGTCATCAGTTTGCTAGCCGCATCCAGAAAAAACGCAGCCAAATATAAAGAAAATATGTTGAAAACACCTTCAACTACATAGTAACATAACGAAGTTCTTTTGTTTAAACATCGATTTGTAGGATACATAAATGACGATTATTCATATTTTCATTCAAGCCACAAAATTGTAGAACATAATAAAAATCCGTGTTCGTTCTATACTTATATTTTCTTCATATATATTACAAAATGGCGAAATATCTCTATCCTAATGCTCCATGACGAAAATACAAAATAAGAGACAAACATTCATCTTCGATTGCTCGCTATAAATAATACTTTCTACACTGGCGAAAAATTCGATCGCATCCGAAAATCTACAACAAATTATCTGCTTTAATCTCATCCATAGAAATGTTACAATTATTTATTTCGAATGACTCCGAAGATATTGCAGAAATAAATACCAGTGCTCTATGAGACACAAAGTTGACGAAAACGAACCGTAAATCGCTTTGCCTAAAATGAAACAACTCGGGAACGAATAACGAATATTTTTTGCAATTTTGGAAACGGACAAAAATCCTCCACGTCTGCGAAAAGACGTCTTTCGTGTACAAAAGACGAAAAGCTGATGAGAAAAACGTAAGGAATTGCAACGCGAGTATCTTTTCTGGTCATCTCAATCGTGGTTTTTGTGTGAGAATGGCCATTTCAATGTGCCCGAGCTGAGTTTACGAGTAGCACTGGCACTCGATGAACGTGATCGTAAACTCGGTGGGCTGTTGGACGAATCACAGCTGCTGAGACTGGTGCTGGGCGTGAGACCAAAGATTTCCGGCAACGTCGATCTTTTGGACGAATAGTCCGTCTGCACGGATTCTAAAATCATACAGAAATTACGGTTTTTGTTTTCGGACTTGAAAAAAAAATGATGCCAGGAGCATCATTAGTAGCCAGAAAAATTTTTTGGACATGATTTCGATAAGTCTTGAAAAATGGTACACATTTTGAGGTTCATTAAATGCATAATTTCCGGTATCTGAAAATTTCTCAAATTTTCAACAGTTCCGGAAAATTCAGCGAAATTTTAAGGAAATTTCAAAGATTTACATTAATTCTTTCAGCGATTGGAAAGTAAACCAAAAACCGAGTGTTTCAAAAGTTTGCACAGGTAAAAATCGAACTTATGACATTTGTTGGTTTGAATGAGTTCCACAAATTCCAGTGTCGTTAAAATTCCTAGGTAACACATTTGTATCGAAAATTCTTTAAATTCCGCCCGTTTTAGCTACTAGAATTTGAATTCCACAAAAGTATTTTCTCAAAAAGCGTATTGATCATATAATATGAAAATAAATTACCGATTAGAGGGATCTCGTCGTACAAAGATCCTTGTCTTTTGTTGCTGATGAAAGAATTTCGCGCGCTTTCTACACATGGAACGTCTTGTATGGATTCCGCCGCATGTTTCCAAACCTGGTGATCTTTGGCGTGATTCATCAAATGTCGCAGCCATTTTTGGGTTTCTTCTGCTGAATCGAATCGCAAGATTGACGTCTTTTCCGAGCCGTCGACGTTGTTGATGATTCGGACTTCTTTCGACGACGTTTTCGAAGGTTTGATCACGGTTTCCTGAAAAACGGTGTTTTTGGGATATTAAAATTTTTCATGAAGATGATTTTTATTCATCCAACTTTGACTGCGAGTGCAGTTAGTCCCTCAATTCGAGTGATTCAAAAACTGGATCGAGACATGTTTGAAATTAAAGTAGTTTTGGTGATTGATTGCAGGAAATAAGAATATTTTTTCGAATCGCTATGAAAGTGATAAAAAGTTTGCGGAACGTAAAATTTTCGAATGTATGTTCATACTTTATAATTTCTCAGATTTTCGCACGAATTAGACAATGCTACATAATATATTCAAAATTCTAAGAC
>JAPYZK010003629.1:0-21035 GCA_030522785.1 Platygaster equestris
ATTTCGGAATTTCGGGGTTTTATAATCTCATTTTAATTTTCATCTTATTTTAAATTCAAATAGAATTTAAATGGACTGGAATTCAGAATTATATATAAAAAATTCTCAAATAATCAAATTATTAAATAAAAAATTTGATGATTTCTTGAATAAGTTAAACTAGAATTTAGAATTTGAGCAGAATTCAAATGAACTGTTGAACCTTCGAATTTCCGAAAGTCAAATTTAAAAAGTTGAAAATTCGAGATCATGAGACTTACATTTTGCCAATTTTTGGAATTTCCGTAGTTTCGAATTTTTCTATATCATTTAAATTTTATTATTCACAAATACAAACTTTCGAGATCGAAATTTTGAAAAAACTTTTGTTTGTTATTCTACGTTCATTCGCTGAGTCCAAATACTAAAATTGAAAATTAAAAAATCATTCAAATCGTTTTCTCAACCAATTTAATAATTTTTGCAAGAAAAAAAAATCCTGTCTCGGAGGTGATTTTTTCTTGCAGAAATTTTTCAACTGACTGAAAAAATGATATAAATGATTTTTCAATCTTCAGGTCGGTTCATTTACGAAATTAAATTCAAAAAAGCAAAAGTTCAACGATGAAACTGTCCAATTTCACATTCTCAATAAAATTTCGAAGTCAGAAAACCCTGTAATTCTATAAAAATTTCGAAGTATACGATGATCAAAATTCAACATTCAACATTCAAAAAATTTCAAAAAAAAATTTTTCAATCCAAAAATAAAAAATGTCAACGTCAAGAATTCATGTTCGAAAGCATATAAAATGCATAAAACCGAAACAAAATCATCTGAAAATTCAATCATAAATACTTCAACTCCCAAAAAACTACCAATAATCGACAAAAACTGACTATTCTAAAAAAAATTCCCCCAAACATCGCGTAATTTCACAACCGCCGAAAAACCACCACACGAACCCGGAAAAATTCACCCCCATTTTTCCGAGCCCAAGAAAATTCAAACAAAAAAACCTGCAAGGTAAAAGCATGGTTAATCATGTAACAACGTAAGCGACAAGAACAACAATGACGTAATGATCGATCGTTTCGGTACCGTTATTGTTATCATCGTTATCATATGATATATGTATATATGTCATAAAGTTATATGTATGTATATTATAAATATATATATATACGTATTGATAAGTATAAGAAAATCATGCACACCTCAATCTTTCTGCCCTCAACCACGGTGCCGTGTAGCCTCTCACGTGCCCGGTCCGCGTCAGCACTATTTGCGAATGTTACAAAACCGAATCCCTGCATGCAAGGACAGACAAAACGACATGCATTAAACTCAACTTACAGACTGCCGCGCTACCCATGCGACCCCCGCCGACATTTACAATTTTTCCTCTCTCCTTTATTTTTCCCTCCACATTATTCAGTCTCCATAAACAAAACATACGCAACTCATTTCGGATTAGGAATAACATTAAAGTATATTTCGTGCCGGCGAAAAGCCCCATGTGCAAACGCCTCATACTGCTTTACGGAGACGCACCAAACAACGTGCAACAAATAAGTATAATATGTAAAATCATGGTCAGATATATATATATATATAATAGTAATATGTGCAGGTACTTCCGAATTAAAACGACTTGGCCGCGAAAATACGAGCCGTTTCTTTTTTTTTCTATAAGATCGAGAAATACATTTCTTTGAGCAAAAATTCACTAATTTTGAAAATCAAGCTCGAGTGAAAATTTTATTCGAAATGAGTGGAATTTTACTCATTTTGAGTAAGACTTGCACTCGATATTTACTGGATTTTCACTCGAAGAAAGTTAGGAATTTTACTGACATTTGTCATAAGGTTCATTTTATCTCGCATTCGCTTAAGAAAATGACCATTTACGGTTTTTTTTTGTTTCACGGTAGATATGAAAGATTTTTTGGACAAATTGAAAAGGTGTTGGAAGGTATCTCGATAAAGTTTATTTTCTCGTTTTGTTGTAAGGAGAAATGAACCTTATTGATTTGGCGCGTAGCACCTTTTGAATTTGCGTTTGCAGATTTGTTTTTTGGTGATTTTGGGTTTCAACACAGTTTTTTGGTTTTATTGGTGAATTTTCGTGAGGAATCCGCGTTTTTTGAGTGTCTTGCATATCGCAGCCATATTGGGAATTTCTGTTCAATATATTTTGTTTGTCGTGTTAGATATCGTCAATTTAGGGGAGTTAAATATGAGGGAGAGTGGAAGAAAAAATTCAGGGTGCCCGATGGGGTTTTCTTTCGGTCATTATACAAGACGAAAAATGTCTAGAAAATTTCTGGTTTTCATTTCAAGAGTGGGATCTTTGGAAAAAGTGAAAAAATATATAGTAAAAATCACTAAATTGAAAAATGTGGAGATTCGGATTTAAAAAATAAAAAATTTCAAGATAACACGGAAAAAATTTCAAAATTCTTGATTGAAAAAACCCAAGTTAAAAAACTCAGTAATCCTGGAAAGTAGACCAAAAAATTTGAAAAAAAGAGCCAAGAAATAGAAATACTCAAAAATCTGGACGTTAAAAAATTCAAAAACTTCGAACAATTCACAAATCAAGATCAAAAGGTTCAAAATTTCATAACTAAAATGACGAGATCTGAAAACTCAAGGGATCAAATGTAAAAAAATGTAAGCCCACATTTTCAAATGTGTAAAAACTCCAGATTTTTCGAATTCAGGACGTATAATTAAAAGAATTCTAATTAATCATCAATCACTCCCAAAACTGTACATACATAAAAATCAATCAACTCAAAATAAAATTCAATTTCACGCTATATCAGAATGAATCAAATCTACATATTCTCCATCAGACACCCTCAAAAAATGGCAAAACAATTATTTCTCGAACAAAATCCCACCCGGGAAATACAAAATTTCGAAAGTTCCGCATATGAACGATAACAAAAAAAAAGCAACGTCTCTGAAATCGAAAAAACGGGAACTCAATCCCACAAGTGAAATTTTCGCTAACAAAACCCGGAAATTAATTCGCGCGAAATCTGATTTTCAAAGCGGGTTTCGAAGCAAAATCGTTGATTCATCGCAGGCTACGTTTTATAATCACGATTCTCGCTTTTTGCCTTCTCTGATTAAGCGGCCCTGAAAGTTTCCGATTGCTTCTTGCTTGAATTTCCATTCGAGATTGAGGATAAATTTCGTATCTCGATTGATTTCGGGGGAAAAGTTACGTTTAGCGTGTACAAAATCTAATCTGCCCGAGAGATTGCCACTGTTTACATTGATCTTGGCCTTTTGAAATAAAGATAAGCGAGGAGGTGATAATGCTACCGATTTTGGTCATTTTTATTGGGTATGTAATCGTGGCTCGAAATAATTCGGTTTCGAAAGTTCAAGGGCGTAGCCAGGAAGTACCCTGAAATTTGGGGAAAATATTCAAGTAAAAAATTTTTGAAAAAAACTTCATTTCAGCATGAAACTTGAATTTATCAATGAATATTGTGAATATTGAATTTCTCGACTTGAATTTTTTGTTGATGATGATTGATTTTTTTACTTGATTTGAAGTTGAAGTTATGGATAATTGAAGAAAAGGATATACACATTCCTGAATTTTTAAATTTCAAGATTTTTGAATTCATAATTTGGAATCGACAATTTCATGTCTTGAATCTGAATCTTGGAATTAAAAAATGTTTTCGTATTACAGTGTGTATTTTTTTTTTTTTTTTTTTTTTTGGAACAAAAATGTGTTGATTTTCTGATTTAAAAATTCAAGTTTCAAGTTCGAGGCCTTATAAGTTAAAAATTCATCACAAATCAATATTTAAATCAAAATGTTCAGAAGTAGAAAGTTTTGCTCATTTTTGAATACAATTTTCATATTTCTTAACAGTTAAATTCATGCGCATTTCAGGAATTTGGAATGCAATTTCCACAATTTGAATACTCGGCTTGTCGAATTTTCCAATTTTCAAACTCGAATATTTATTTTCAATTTCATAAGTTTATACTTAAAAATTGAAAAATGATAAAATAACGAACATGCGAATTTCAATTTACATATTATTCCAATTCCAAATTTTTTCAATAATTGTTCAATTCAAAAATTCCATTTCACACATTTTCAAATTTTCCTATTTCATTATTTCACTTTTACCAATTTCCTGGGATTTTGCATGCCCTTCAGTTTTTCTGGCTACGCCTCTACAAAAGATTACTGTTTTTCCGTATTTGATGATGAAAAATTATCACAAATGACGCCCCATTTCGATAAAATTGATACCACTATATTTTTCTCGAGATTACACTTGCATTAAACGTCACCTAATTTAGAATTCGCCAAAAAAAAATTGGGAACTACCATAAAAATTGTCCACTCTCCAGACATATAAAACAATCATCGAATTTTTCACATTTGCGGACTATTCCGAAAAAAAACTCTTTTCCCAAATTTCCCAAATTCCATAATATTTTGCCATTTACGGTATTTAAAAGATCGAATTTTCGAAAATAAAAAATTAAATATGAAAAATTGTCCCAGACGACCAAAACTATTCAAAATTTGAAATCTTTACAATATTAAACCTAAAAAATGCATAAGTCTGTAAAACTAAAAATTCAAGTTTAAAAAAATTGAAAATCAATAATTTAAAAATTTCGTAATAATAGTTGATCACATCGTAAATTCAAGTTCAAAAATACGTCTTTTTTTCACTGCTGTCATTTTTCAACGGACTTTTTCCACACCGTTACAAATGTATTATTACACTAGTTGAGAAATCGACCACATTTTCATGCTGGTTCCCAATGTTCTCCAAAACCTAGAGGGTCATGGAAGCAAACAAGACTCTGGAACCTCGGGAAGCAGGAAGTCGAGTCGAATCGAATCGAAATCCACGCTTCCTCCGGCCCTTAAAGGGTCGCTGGCTCGTTAAATGTCATCTCCATGACTCTCCTCAAATAGGGCAACTTGGGAGCGAAGTTGGCAAATTACCCCCCTCTTTTCCAAAATACTACTCTCCTTATCTGTTACGCCGGAATAACTTTGCCAACTGCAATCACCGAGTTCGAATACATTGTCGCTTCATTGATCCCCCGCTACAATATTGTCATTCGCCATTGTCTAGACTTTTGCCCGCGAGTCCAAAGTTGGGGGAGTTGGAAATTGCATTATCGCTCGTTTGGAAGTGACGTTCGAGGGCTTGGGAATCAATTGAAATTCCGGCCTTCCCAACTTCGATTGGCTGTCTGACGGTTTTTTCGGCCAACTTTTTAATCAGTTGACGTGGATTTTGGGAGGGTTTTTATTCGAGTTTTTCTCCATTTTTCTGGCGGATACGGTGCACATGTCATGAAAATACGGTTAAAAGTATTAAATTTGGAAACTGGAATGTATAAACTCTTTAGTAAACAATTTTCGAATAAATTTGTGGATATATTTGTGAAAAATAATCAATAACTTTTAAGTTAGGTGAAAAATTTTTTCCAATAACTGAAATTATATATTATGTCAAGAATTTCCATCAACTTCTTTATAAGTTACTCAAAAAATCTTCAGACATACTTTTTGTATAAAAATTGTGAAATAACTTATAGAAATCATGAATTTTGAAATTCGTTACAACGAAATTGATACCGTAATTTTTTTTGTACTTCGCTCGAGAAGAATCAAATGAAAACTTGAAGCCTCTTGGAAAATTTGTCTTACATGTACAAATTCAACTCCTGAAAAGTTGCATTTGTTTACTAGTTTTCTTCAGGACTTTGAAATATCCAAATGGAATTACGCATTCGACAAATTTCGAAACATTTACGATTATTCAAATTCTCATAATTAGAATTCATTGATTAATCCACTTATTCATACTGGGAAATCTTTACAATTAACATACTCATGTTAAATTTCTGTTCTGAGTAATTTCACAATCTTCAAATTCGAATCTATAAATTAGAAAATCTGAAAATACCGAGTTAAGAATTAATTTTGAAAAACATATCGGTTTTCACTTCTTCTATAAGTAAAAAGTTATTTTTAATTAGAGTTTTTGTTCATTTTAACCAATATCACATTCATTTTTTGAGAATTTTAGGAAATTTGACAACCATTCCAATTTCTAAACTTAAATCGTTCCAACTTTATTTAAAAATTTTGTAATTAAAAAAAGTATGTTGCAACGAACTGAGAACAAACTATAAATTAAAAAATTATGCATTTCATCGACCCAACTGCGTAAATTGTGAATTCAAATTGCAAAGTCCACAGAACACATAAATTCAACTCTAATTTCAAACTTTCAATAACTAAAATTATAAACAAAATTGTATTTTCCCAGGCTCCAAGTAATCAATAATTTTCGGCGGGGGAGGGATCCAAAATTGGCCAAAAACCGTCTCACGTAATTTATCCACAACTAACTCCGAATTTCTTCAAGGGTATTTTCCCTCAATTTGAATAAAAATCCTGTAAACCGAGCTCGAGTAAAAATTTCACCACAAATGAGTGTAATAATCTCACTTAAAAAAATAGCCGAAATGTCATTCTTCGTGTAATAGTTGTATGTCACTCTAAAATGAGTGGAATTTTACTTATTTGGAGTGAAATTCCCACTCAACCTTGATTTACAGATATTTCACACTTCTTCAGTGTATCATCAATTCGGCAAAAGTGACGGAGCAAGGGGAAGTGGCGGGCGCGAAGAAAAAAAAAAAAAATGGCCGATGTCGCGGATAAGATGTGTGCTGGACGTCACGGTTGTAAAGCGCGGAAACAATTGCAGTCGGCGAGACTCGGCTAAATCGTGACCACCCGCGGTTCTATTAGCATAGTTATCAATCTGAATTAAGCGCCATGTATCTAAAAATACGACACGCCACGTGTCTTGGTTCGCAACACGAAACAGAAGCCGCGATAATGGCATTCCCGAAAAAATGCTCACGAATCGGCCCGGAAGGTCTTTCGTCTTCCAAGGCTCTGCGTTTCCTTTCCAGCTCCGCGCAACAAGAAAAGCATGTCAACCTGAATTATTGTCCACAATTTTTAGACTTTAAAGTTTTCAAACTTGCGCAAGTTTCGAAACTTTGAAAACCTCGAAAATTTGAAATCTTTCAAAATTTCCGAAATAAAAGTCAGAACTTCATAATTATTCAAAACTCAAAAATTCCTCAAAAATTTTCGTAACATTGATATCCCAAAACTTCTCAACTTCAGTTTCTTCCAAATATTCAAAAACTAACAAAAAAATCACAGATATTTGATTAAATTTCAAACATTTCGAAACATTTATACTTCAAAGTTTTGAAACTTACACAATTTTCGGAACTTTGAAAATCTCAGAAATTTCAAAATTTAGAAACTTCAAAATCTTTCGAAATTTCCGAAACATCCAAAACTGCAGGATTTCATAATTATTCAAAACTCAACAATTTCAGAATTCAAAAATTTTCGATATTCCAAAACTTCTGAACTTCAGTTTCTCCCGAATATTTGAAAACTATCAAAAATTCCCAGAAATTCGTCTAAATTTCAAAAGAGCCAAATTTTGAAAATTTCGAAACATGCATATACTTTACGTTTTAAAACTCACGCAATTACCGAAATTTTAAAAATCTCGAAAATTTCAAAATTTCAAAGCTTCAAAATCTTTCAAAATTTCCGAAACATCCAAAACTTCAGAACTTCATAATTTTAACTTCATAATTGCATTATTTGAACTTCATAATTCTTAAAAACTCAAAAATTCCAGAACCTCAAAATTTTCGGAACTTGATATATTCCAAAACTTCATGACTTCAGTTCATTCCAAATAATCAAAAAATAACAAAAATTCACAGAAATTCGTCTAAATTTGAAAACTGCTGAATTTCAAAAATTTCGAAACATCTATACTTTCAAGTTTTGAAACTTACGCAATTTTTGAAACTTTGAAAATCTCAAAAATTTGAAAATTTAAAAACTTCAAAATCTTTCGAAATTTCTGTAATTTCCGAAACATCCAAAACTTTAGAACTTCATAATTCTTCAAAACTCAAAACTTCCAAAACTTCAAAATTTCCGAAGCCGAATAATTTGGATTACAGGATTCAGAAATGCACAATAAAATTTCAGAAATTCATAAAATGTTAATTCGAAATTTTGAGTCATTGATTCGAAAATCTCGAACTTTATGGAAATATTACTTCGACTCAAAACTCGTAAAAATATCACTAGAAAGTTGATTATTACAAAAAAAAAAAAAATTTAATGACACATGTACCTAGAGACTTGACATATATTTAATGCTGCATGACAGTCATATCGTATTTTTAGACAATGGCGACTTTTTGTCAAATCGAACAAATCGAACAAACCACGAAATTAAAACTTTTCATGATAGGAAAAAACGATAAAAAAATGCAGTAACGCGCTAGCGGAGGAAAAGTTTCGTTTTGGCTTTGCGGCGCTCTCGAAATATAACCTTTTTCCAAAAAAA
This sequence comes from Platygaster equestris, assembly GCA_030522785.1. Taxonomy (NCBI): domain Eukaryota; kingdom Metazoa; phylum Arthropoda; class Insecta; order Hymenoptera; family Platygastridae; genus Platygaster; species Platygaster equestris. The sequence continues at coordinate 8,461 of JAPYZK010003629.1, forward strand.
TATGATTCAAAGTAGAATAAAAACAGTATTGAAAAATTACTACTACCAACACCGCCACTCAAATTTCGTGATATCTTTTATCACGCTCTTATCAGAATTTACCAGAATTTCGGAAAAATGACAGTGCGAATTTCGCGCACCAATTTTTCTGAATCCTGACGAAGACCTCATAAGAGGTCAACAGCTCAGTCACATACAATGGTTGAAATTTTCCAATACTATTTTTTTGCTTTTAGGAACTATTCAATGTAAATTTTAATGCAGCTTCGAACAAAGCGCACATGACCTGATCACCATCTATAATTTAATTACATAATTATGTTGCACACCTCGACAATTCCGATAAAATCCAACTATCGAAAAAATTTATTTACAGTTATAAGAAGTATCAATTTTTCAGTTCCAGTGCATTCAATCGAAGAAATTTCGAGTTCAAAAATACAGTAAAATATATAATATTCCATTATTCAATACTTGAATATCAATATTGAAAATTTATTGACGAATTAAGTTTTTTTTAATCAATTTCATGATAAAAAAAATTACTCAAATTTTCAGTCAAGTATTTACATGATCTTAACTTTAAAATTTCTCTTCTCGAATTCCGCAAAGCCAAAAACACACAAAAAAAGAGTTATGTCGATTCCACAAAAATTTTTGTCAAATCCACATAACAATGTTTCCCGAAAATCGAGACATAATGTTCTGCAGATATAAAAACTTGTGCATTTTGACTGCGACAAAATTTTTGTCAATCGAACAAAACTCGACTTTTTTTACTGTAAAAACTTCCACAACTCCCGATTTCTGACGGTGAATTTTTCAATCCAGATAGTTTAAATACTTTCACATTGAAATAAAAATTTAATCCATCAAAACGAAACGTCACTCTAAAAAATAAAAATTTCGACTTACTCAGAGTGAAATCCACAAGCTTCCAGACAATACTTCACTCATTTGAAGTGAACTTGCAATCAACGTCCAATCAGCATTATTTTGAAACAATTTCGTAAATTTTCAAACTTCACTCATCATCCCAGATACAACTCAAAACATTAAACAACACTCAAAGAAAAAATCAAAAACTTATCCGGAGTGAAAATTCGCCTCAAGAAATTCCGAGAAAAACCCCCGAACTCGCGATCCGACAACAACAAAAAAGTGTGATCCATTTCGAACATGGTGAGAATGAAGCAGCTCTAAACTAAACACATACGTGAGTAGTAAAAGAGGTGTAAGCGTATGGACATATTTCCGTTAAAAAAGTCAGTACCTGCCTCACCTACACGAAGCGTGCGTGTCTACTATTTACATACACTTATACATGTGCGCGGCACACATATAAATATACTCCGTTTTACGTAATGTAGGATAATGTAGAATATTAAACGGTTTTGTAAGATGCAGTAGTACGAATCTCATGCTTCTTTTTTTTTTTGTTTTTTTTTTTGCAAAGTTCCATATTAGTACAAAGTCTCGCGCGAAACAGCTGCATATGATCGGTTTTGTTTTGTACATAATAGAAAAAATGAAGAACAGAAAAAAAAAAAAATACAAAAAACCCATTCGCGGTCGTTTTTTAAGCCAAAACGTTGCTCTCGGTTTTTCGTTCATACAGTAGTAGTAGAGCGACAGAGGAGAACAGAGGAGAAATGAAAGGAAAACAATCAACTTTGGTACCGAGTCATATGCAAGATTATTAATCCAAGACGTGTGATTTTGGTGATTGGGGTTAGGGAACGAAAGCTCGATCGTCGTTTTGATTATGAAGGGGGGGAGGGGGGGGGGGGTGAAAGGGTGGACGTCTCAGGGAAAAAACGTTTTTCATACTTTTTGGTTCAACTAATAAAAAATGCCTCCATTTTATATGTTTTCGTTGGAAATGCAAGTACATTTTCTTCATGAAAAATGAGTCACAAAGAATTTGAACTGTTCGTGTCAAATTTTATGCCATTTCATTATTTCAATAATTTACTTAAAATACTACTTCGTGAAATCATAAAATTTCAGCAGTTTTTATTAAAAATCATTCACAGTAATTTGAGAAAAATAAAAGAAAGATCGGGAATTTATATACAGATTCTGAAAAACTGCGAATGGAAATTTGGAATTAAGAATGTAAAAAATGTCTTGATTCGAAGAGTAAAATATTTATTTATGAATTCAATAACTTTTCTCAAATTTATCACTCGGAGCCTGCAAAAAAATTCTTTCTGATTTACGTTGATTTCAAAATATTTCGATTTTCGCACTTTTTTGATCGGTTTGTTTTAAAAATAATTTAAAAATATAAATATTCCGAAATCAAAATAGATCGAAGTTTTTTTTTTTACTTTGAGTCATCGGTTCAAGAAAAATTTCAAAAACCGCGAATGATAAATTCAGTAACATCAGAATACACAAAAAACTAAATGAAAATTAAAACTTTGAAAGTTTCAACAGGCGAACATTTTTACCATCAAAAAATTATCGTCTTTGAGAACTGTACACTAAAATTATAAAATTCCGGAACTCGAAAAATGATTATCAAATTACAACAAAAAATTCAAGATTTTGAATGTCAACTTTCGACAAATTTCCAATAATTAAGGAGTGAATTTCAATATTTCAGAATTTTAAAATCAACTTATTTTTAAAATAAGAATTCTGAATTTGTATAAACGAAAATTACTCATTTTCAAAAGAAAACAATGGAAACATTTTTATTAGTTAAATCAGAATAAAAAATAATAAAGTGTGTGGCCAAGTCAAACTTGAATTTGTATGAAAGTTTATGGCAGAATTCACCAAATTCCCCAAAATTCTTTACAATAGTAACGAAAATTGTAGAACAATAAAAAATTAATATAAGAATTTTTCCGAAAATTTTCGAAATGGTCGAAAATATTGAAAACCGTTAAACTCAAAATTGAAAGTTCCATAAAATGATAGAAATTACGTGAAATTATAAAAAATTATATTCAAAAAAATTCGGAATTCTAGACCATAAATTTGCGGAAATTATTTTTGAAAACAAAAAAAAAAAAAAAAAAACTCGTAAACGTATTAAAAAAAAAAAAACCAAAATTTTTCCTAAATACCTAAATCAATTGTAAACAAAAAAAAATATCTAATACATAAAAACAAACATACAATGCAAAAATAAATTTCTCGAATCCCAAACTTACAAATCTCATATGCAAAACTCAGAAAAAAAAAAAACACCCACTAGTCATAATCCCGAAAATTCAAAAATTTCTACAAATTTCCACAAAATAATTCCAAAAAAATAAAGCCTATATTTCATCAATTTCATTCACACTTATTGTCCTCATTTTAGTCACAAAAATCGACATTCGAAATGTTCATTTCGTTTCCACTCAAATAAATGCGATAAAAGTCTAATAAAACATGTACGGAAAATGTTATTTCCCCTGGGACGAGAACTCGTGAAAAACAGCAGCAGATGAAGAACGTGAAAAGTTTCATCAAATCAAATGGGGCAGCATCTCCCGAGGAGCTAAATGCAACGATATAAAATGCGGAAGGCTAGCTAGAAAAATGCAACAGCTCGTTCTAACAACTACGAGGACTAAAACACCACTTGTTCTGTAATGTCGTATTTTTCGAATATAATATATATATAAGAGGTATGAACGCGTCACGCTGTGCACATACGCGGTGTTTTAAGAAAGAAACAAGCCCCGAGAGATCAACTCCCAGCACCCGAAGTTCCGCCGAGTGCAACCCAAAATCTTGCTCAAATCGCATTTTCTCCCGAGATTGAAATCCTTTTTTTATTTATTCAAAATTTACAAACCGTTAATATTCTACTTAGCATTTTGCAGGAATATTGAAATTTCTTTTCTCGTTATTTGTTCATTTTTCTTACTACTGCAAAAAAGTGAAAAAACAAAAAAACAAAAAAAAAATAGAAAATCAAATATATTTTTTTTTATTCTAAGGTCAGATTGCTGGATTTTTTTACATATTTTCCAATGGTTGAATTGAAATATCGAAATTTGAGATCTGAATATGCATTCCCGAATCCCAATTTTCAGTCATTTTTGAACTTACAAGTTTTTGGATTCAAACTGAAAAATTTTTCTCATTTTTACTCAACAATTATGGTTTTTCAGGTGTGCAATTTTCAAACCTTAGAATTCTCTTATGGCAAAATTTGTAAAATTTTCGTGTTTGAAAGTTCGGAATTTCGAATTCGAAGTTTTTAATCTTCAAATTTAAAAATTCGAAATTCGAAATTCGAGGCATTAAATTTCCGAATAAATTTCAAAAACTTGTTCAATTCTGAAATTTTAAAAAATTCTCAAACACCCCAACAATTATCCCCGTTCCAAAATTTCGAGTTTCCCAAGTTTCGAAAACCCGACTCAAGTACTAAAATTTTACAATCGCTTCTGATAATGTCCAATTTTCAAATTGAATTACACTTTCTCCGAATTTTTGAAACATTCAAAATCTATCGATTTCGTAAAAAATGGACTCGAGCAAGTTTAAACGTTGCACGACAGAGTACAAGTAACCAGGGCAACAAATTGATCGACGCCCCAGGAACTTCGGGCGCAAAGTTCCAGGGACTTGGATCTTCTTTGTACTTCATTGCCGTTTCATTTCTTTCAAAAATGCTGCACTTCACTTGGGATGCCACATTCCATTTACATTGACGAAGCTTTCGAGATATGTAATAATGTGTAAAGAAAAAAAGGAGTAAATAAAACAAAAAACAAAAACAAAAAAAAGAATAACGAATGGACGAACGTCTCTCTCGCTTTCACAGCTAAAGCACAGTGCTTTTACAAAATAGAGGTACTACTAGCGAAATATATTATGTAATACGTATATCACTTGGCAATGAACGTTAGGTATACATACATATATGATTGTTTATACGCGTTAAAAATACAGGGTGACCACTCCTTATGAACAGATAATAATAAACTTTCAATTTTTGATGTGTTATCATATTATAGAGGTACATTTTGACAAATTTTTTAAACAACGAAGTGTAGAATAGAGGTTTTTTTGTTGTATACCAATGAAAACATTTTTTTTTTATAATTTAAAAAAAATTATGTTTGAAAATTTTAAAGATCTGAAGTTGACTCCATTTTCGAGCGTTTTCGATAATTTTCGAAGACTGACTGGACATCTAGAAGTCTGGGAATTTTTACGTTCGAAAATGCTAATGAAAAAATTAAAATTTCCAAATTTGTGATTTAGGAGGTTCTAAGATTTCGAAATTCGGTATTCAAAATTAATGATTGAAAATGCATTGATTATTATTAATGCAATTTCAATTAAATTAGAATTTGGTGATTATTCAAAAATTTTGATCAATATTGATGCGATTCAACTATTTTTCTAAATTTTACTACATTTTAAGAAATATCATAAATTGTAGAAAAATTAGTTCAGAATTGATGAAATTTGTCAATCATATTTTCAATGAGAAATTACAAATTTGTTTTTACAATATATGCCAATTAATGAAAATTATTCAGAATTCTCAAATATAATAAAAAAGAACATGTTTAGAATTTATGATTTGTAAAAATTCTCGAACATTCTCTGAAAAAATACAGTAACTAGATGGAAAAATTACATTTTGTCAACATTCGAACGGGTTAATAGTAATTACAAAAAAATTCGTAAAAATCCTTATTACATAATTCAATAAAATAAGCAAAAGTTTCCAAATTTTTTCACGTTAAACCTCAGAAGCAGAAAAAAAAATCAAAAAAAGTTTTCGTTATCTTCCGAAATATTCACAAAATTCTCGAAAATCATCAAAAATGTCCAAAAACTCTCTTAAATTGATTTGTATCCCGAAAACGCTGCAGAATATTTAAAAAAATTTTTTCAAAATTCTCTCAAGTTTCTAAACATACAATAAACTGAAATTACAAAATTCGAAAACTAAAATTTTTTATACCTATTACAAAATTTCCACAAAACTTATCTAAAGTCTGAATATTGAAAAAAAAAAAAAAAAAAAAAATATTTAAATTCCTGATTTCATCAAAAAATGTATCTAAAATAAATTTCACATCCTTAATTAAAAAATCCTTAGAAAATGCATCTTTCCAAATTTTCAACAATTCACCAAAAATTCCAAAATCATCGTAAACTCTCAAAAACCAGCAAAAAAAAATTTTCAACGTTCAAAAAAGTTCCATATACTCGATTTTTAATTTAAATTCAAGTTAGAAAATACTGTCGCCAAAATGTATCAAAAAAAGTACCCTTCCAAACAAACAAATTACACAGAAACCGATAAATAATCATCATGATCAACTATTCTGAATCCAAAATAAATCTTCCAACTGAAGCAATCATCCAAAATAAATCCCAAAATATTTCCAGTCAATATTTTCCCAACTAACGCAACTCATTTCCAACACCAAAAACCCAATTTCCAGTAGAATGGCCACCCTGATCCAGCGGGAGAAAAATGATTCCTTAATTGCATTATTTTGCAAAAGCAATATGGCGGCTGTCGTTACTGTCGAAATAACGCGCTGGCAACACTTTCACGTTTTCCCTGGCAATTTTATTCCCGTGCAATTTCCTCGGAGGGATTTTTCATCGAAGGCGTTAAGTGAGCAATTAAGTCGTTAGAGCAGGGAAGGAATATAACGATATCGACAGACGGGGCCGGCTTCTTCGTTATCCCGCGATCCTTGGAAAATGGCCAACTTTTCGCCTGCTCACCCGAACCGCTTAATCAGCTACTGAATTTCAGGAAAAATTCTCGAGCTTTCCCTCGATCTACGTGAATCGAGAAATGGCGGAAACTGTGGCATTTTGATAAAGCGTCTAATTTACACTTTTCAACGACTCGATTTCCTTTTTTCATGTTTTTTTGTTTCATTTCAATTTTAATATTACTTTCATCTTGAATTTTAAAACTTTTCAATACTGTCCTACATTTAGACATTAATTTTCCCGAAATTGTGTACGAATTACGAAATTTCTATGAATGTATTGAACGTGTCAAAAAAAAAAAAAGAAGAAAAACGAAATACCAATCTGCATCAAAAATAACGAATCAAAGTATCGGCCGTGGATCGTGCGTGCGTGTCGAGCTGTCGCTGTTCACAGCGGGAGCTTGATAAAGTGCAGCAGCCGAGAGCGCACTCGAATCGCGACCGCGCTGAATTCGCAGCGGCGAATTCGAGCCCGCCTGCCGGATGCCGCCTGTCAACGCGATGTATTACTGCGGCTCTTATCCCTGTCATTCTACGCCCAATTTGCATTTCCAAATCGCCCCCGAAAATCTATCCCTCCTAAATCATCACATTTTTCGATATTTCCTTGCCAGGGATCGATCTACAGGCATTTTTCAATTCCCGGTCATTTTGCATTCACAAAAATTCAAGTTTTCGGAAGTCTCAAAAATACCCGAAATTCACAAAATTCGAGAAATGTTCAGTTAATTTTTTTAGGTTCCTCAAATTCACTGAGAAAAATTCAATATGGTTAGAGGAATTTTTAAAACTTTTCCTAAATTCGAATATCCCTCATTTTTCCGAAATTCTCAGAGCGTAACGACATTTTTACGGAAAATTTCTGAAATAACGAAATGTCCGAAAAAATGTTGCAAGGCTCAAAATTTTCGGAAACTTTTCAAAATAATTTTTAAAACCCTGAAAATGGAACAAAAATATGATAATACATGAAAAAAAGGCCGCCAATTTTGAATTTGACAAAAATCCGTGAAAATGGCGAAATTTACGAAAATTCCCAATAATTCAAAATTTAATTATTTTAGGAAATTCTACGGAAATTTGACTGTATTCGAAGGATTTAAATCGAACGTTCATTATACCTGAAGAACTTACTGTAATGATTAATCGTCATTATAATGATAATCATCGAGGAAAGTGTTGCCAGCGCGCCGAATAATAAAATGTTCCGAAATCTTAAACCTAAAAATCGAGGTTCACGCGAGGCTCCGAAAAATTTCCGGCGCGTCGCGCGTTTCTCCTCCCCCTCTCCAAAAAGTTCGAAACAAATCCAAAATAAAAAATCCCATCCGGTCACAAGCTGATAGCCCGCATTTACCATAAAAATCACTATTCACAACAATTCCATGTAAAAACGATCCCTACAAAAAATATGGTTCATAAACTTTCAAACGTACGTCCTTCATAAGATAACTTACTTTATCCAATATTAATTATGAAATCAAATTTATCAACTGCATTCATTAAAATTCGATAAACTAATCCCAGCAATAAAAATTCTAAAATAATGTAGTGAAATTAAGAATGTTGACACTAATTTGAAGCCAATTTTATTTCAATCAAAGTTCCTGGGTTCAGATCCAAGCACAATAGTATAATTGTACGACTAGTGGGAGAAGGAGAAGATTCCATGAGCGAGTGCAGTAACACGCGAGTGGAATATTCTCCGTCGAACAATAGGCGCACATAATAATACTTTATTCAACAACCGCGAGGAATATTTTTTAAAATTATGATATTTTTTAAATTGAAATATTTTACAAATTTTAAAATATTGCAAAATTTAAAATATTAAAAAAAAAATTTTTTTTTAATTCGCATTTTTCACTCATCAAAAAAGCTTGAAAATTAAAAAAACAAAAAACAAAAAACAAGATGAAACGTTCGAACATATTGGGAGAGGAGGTTCGAGACCCTCGTGAGGAAAATTCCACGGGGCGTTCGGTTTTTCACGTAATCGAGTAGTTTTCGTGGCGGCGAAAGCGTAATTCGAAACTTGGCTTTTCGGAAGGTGCAAGTACCGAGAGACCGAACGCCACGCTGAAATTGCCTCCTTTACGGGATTAAAGTTTGCGGCTTTCGCGCGCTGAGCTCACCTTGCTGCCCCGCTCGTTGAATATTATCTCTACGTCTAGGATTGGGCCGAATTGCTGTAAAGAAACATTTCTATACTTACTACAAGTCGTCATCATAATTCTATCAGCTAATTTGCTATTCAACGAACATTGATTCATTTCACTTTTTATTCTTGACAAATCAAAAGTTTCTAGAAAACGAAACCGATTTTGCAACTAGTACGATAATCAGGGCAACCAAAAATATTCACGTAAAACCTGAAAGATACTCCTAAAATTCGCCCAATATGACTCGTGAAACATTTTATTCATCATTTCCTCATTTTTGCTGGAATTAGAAGAAAAACAAGAACCACAACTTACGCCGAACATTGTCCTGAGATCGGGATCTCTGAATCGAAATGGTATATTACTGACGTGGAGGCGCTTGGGCTGGCCCTTGAGGTCGGTGCCCTGGGTGGCGGTAGCGGGCGTCGTGGCGCCGGATGTCACGGGCACGAGCGCGCCCTCAGCGACGACGACCCCGGCGCCGTCAGCGCTGCTCTCGCTCCCCGAGGCCGACGTCTGTTGTGCCGCCTGCTGCTGCTGACCGCCACCCGCGGCAGCGGCCGCCGCCGCCGCAGCCACCGCGGCTTGGAATACTTCCGACTGCAACGAAAGGAACAACAAATTTCGTTCACTCAAAATACAGCACTTATTCAACACATATACCTCGGAAGACCTCAAAATTTGTTCAGCATTGATGACTTGGAGAGAAAAGAATATGTTATGGACCATGTTAAGCGCTTTTTGACACGTCATTACATTGATTTTTCTACTTCATTGTTCTGTAGTATGTCGAAGGTATAATATTAAAATGTTGGAGAAAGTCCAAAAGCGACGCTGTATTTGATATCACTTCCTTTCAGTGGAAAAATATTATGTCTTTCGAATATTAACCAACAAGCGACGGCCGACCTTTATTTGCAATGTATGTTTGGGGGGGGGGGGGGGATAACGAAATCACTCGAAAATTTTACTCAAGAATCTCAGGAAATATATAAAACGAAAAGCAATGCATAAAATCAAGCACTGGTCTTAAATTCCAGTCATTAACTCCGATGTTTCATCATTCGACGTCGAATGAAACTTCCACAATTTTACGTAAATTCGAATTAATATTATTCTCAATACTTGCAAATAGCTGAAGATTATTCTCAAACGTCTTAAAAATACACAAAATACCAAAAAAATTCAAAGATATCCGATCAATTTTTCTGGGTTCTCCAAATTAAGAAAATTTCACTACGGTTTGAAATATTTTCAAAACTTTTCCTCAGATTCAAAAAATCTTCAAAAATCCCTTTTTACATTTTAACGAAAAATTTTTAGAATTCCAAAATGTCTAAAAATATTGATCGTCTATAAAACAGTAAAAACATCTCTTGTTCGCGAAATTTAAAAATTCAAGTTTTCCAGTCAAATCAACGCCCTAACTATGTTCTCGAGTACATCAAGTTCATACCAATCAAATACTCAATATCCATAAAAAACCACACACATTTACCCCCACCAATAAATGTCCTTCCCGAGTCTCTAAAAAGCGCAGTAATTTTTCTTCCCTTGTCAAAAACAAAAGAAAAGAAAAAAAAGTCGATGCAAAGCGTCGCGGCGTCGAGTTTTCAAAGCAATTTCCTTCGGCTCTCGTAAATGGATTGTGTCGAAGAAACGACGCGCGAAAAACTCGGGAGAATTGAATTGGTAATCCGCGTGAGTGCCGGGGGGATTATTTATCCCCCCCCCCCCCCCCCCCCCCCCCCCCACCCCCCCCCCCCCCCCACCCCCCCCTCCCATTCTCCACTCCAACTTCCCCACTCGTTTTCCCAAGACTCGAGCGGATGGTCGGCAAAAAGAAACTCTCAAGCGAATGAAAAAAACCAATTTTATAGTTTTAAAATTTTTATAGATACACTTCATGAATACACTTTTTTTTATTATTTCGACTGAAGAAGAAAAAAACGATCTTGAATAGCATGATTTTTCTTTTCAAAAACTTGTAAAACTACATATTTTATGAGTTTTTCAAACAGCAATGTGCTGTTTCAAAAGGAGACGCGACATACGTCATTTCCTTTGCAAATTTTTATCAAATATGAAAGGAAGTCGCGAGCTTTACGGTCGCCGTGCAGGTATCACGCTCAAGTTAATGCTTCCGCGTCGCGTCTGACGAAACGTGACTTTTACTACTGCGCTGAAAGACGCGAGCGGGAGTCAGATTCAAAGGACGACGAAATCAAATGCGAAATGTCGTATAAAAGGGAAATGACGATATTTCCATATTTTCGGGCAACATTTTTCACAACCTTTTCCCCGATTTCGGGGAAATATGATCATCTTGCAATTCGGACAAAGATGAAAATTACGGTTCTCCAAAAGTTATAGTTTCGACTTTCGTAATTAAATTGAAAACGAACATCAACTCAAGAAATTGGATCTGCAATGATTTGGCGTAAAAAATTCTTGAATTTTCGAACTAGAATATACAGTTTTCAAAATTTTAATATCCGTATTTGGAAATAGGGAAGTAAAAAATTTAAAAATCAGTAGAATGTAGAATTTGAATCGAAAAATGTTCGTAGTCTGCAAACTTGAATATCCGCGTAGAAAAAGTTGAAAAAATGATTTAATATAATGTTTTTAACTTTCGAGACCTGAAAATGACATCAAGAAATTGAAAAAAAAAAAAAAAAAAAAAACATTTGGGAATGAAAATTCCGAATTTTGGTGATTTTACAGATTCTGGATTAAGATTAAAATATTTGAAAATATTTTTTGAAATATGTAACGTCAGATAAGAATCTCAATTCCAAAACTTGGGAGCTTCTCGGAATAAAAAACAAAAAAACAATAAAAAACATTAACAATTCATCCACTTTCATAGTTTTTGACGCAAAAATATGTAAATTCTACAAAGTAATTAACGCGAAATTATCGAACAAGTCGAAAACTATTCAATTCGCTTGCGGACGAATCAGCATTTAGATGAACTACTTGGTATTCAGCGCCTCGTTTTCCGTTCCGTCTGCGCGCTTCCAACTCCTCAGCCCCTCCGATTCGAATTCCGCAACTGAGTTTTCGAGGATGTGGAAAACCGTGTAAATTCAAGTATGTTATCGCAAAATTTTCAAACTTCGAGAACGCATCCCATTCTGCTTGCTAAGTGAAATCTCTCTTAAAACATAGATGCCTCAAAATAGTCATCCTTTTCCACTCTTACCTCAAATTGAAACGTACGAACTCATTGTAAATCTCACGTTGCGTCAATTTGCAGAATAATGTATGATTTCCCGATAAATGTATTTTCCCGTGTTTATCAGTTGCGGAATAGAAAATCGCCGCGAAGCGAAGTAGCTGGGGATGATGATAATATGCGATGGGATTTACATAAACGCTATGTTCTTCGCGACGTTGAATTCGCTTGGAAAACGTCACGGCAAGCTATTCCGAATAATGGCCTCCTGATACCACCTAATCCGCCATGACTAAATAGCCTGATGTTGATACATTATCTTGCAGCGACGCACACGCGCGCGCGTCACTCACTCCCAAAACGCTCCATATTATACAGTGTTCATAACGACCGATGCATGAAATATGCATTATCACGCGTGATTTCTTGATACTTCGTAGCTATACTTTTTTTGTCATTCAAATGTTATAAGTTTTTGAAACATTTGAGAATTTTTGTAAGTTCAAAAACTTGGGGAATGTTAAA
>JAPYZK010003631.1:0-11594 GCA_030522785.1 Platygaster equestris
ATCAGATGCTCGGGTTACTTTTCATCCCGCTACTACTGGTGATGCAAAGTCGACTCGGCTGCCTTCGGCAACTTTCGCCTCGCTTTACAGGCGATAAAAGTCGATCATTCAATAAAGGGATTGTGAAAAATATTTTTGTACATTTTCTTGAATTGACGAATTGAAGGAAAACAAACTTTTGTTGCTCGATTTTTTTTTTCGAAAGTCTCAATATTTCGAAAAAAATTTTTACGATAGATGTTTATGAAAATTGATCGATATTTTTAGATTTTAAATATTTTTATTCCATAATTAAGAAATTTAGAAACTTGAAACGGAAGTTGAAAAATTAGCAGACTTCCGCGAAAATTGCAAGAATTCGCATGTTTTGATAAGTTTGAGAATTTTCTTGTTTCGAAAAATTCTTTTATTTTTCCAAAGGCCTCGAAAATTCCACAATTTTATGAAAAATGATAATTTTCCGAGTTTTGGAAAAAATGTTAAAATGTTATTTTTGCAAATTTTTGTAACATCAACATTTTATAATTTTTGCTTGAAAATCGTATAACATTCCCAAAATGAGCAGATTTTTTCCGGAATTTCGGAGATTAATAAATTTTTGATAATTCTGATCATTTTTGAATTTCAAAAATTATCGTATTTTTCGAATATTCCAAATTTTACGATTTTTCGGAAACTGGAATTTTTCAAGTTTTTGAAACAAATTTGAACATGACCGAATTTTTTATTCGAATTTTATTCCGAATTTTTAAGGTCCCCATCATTTTCCGATTCGCTCTAAAACTCAGAATTTACACAGTTTTCGAATTTCTAGAAAATTCGATTTTCGTACATTTAAAAATTCTGAGAACATCGCAATTTGTCCAATTGTTCGTAACAAATTCTTCCTTTTCCATATTTGAAATCAAAATAAAAATCTTCGAAATGCACAAAATTTTTCAACTTCAGCAAAACTTGGAAAATTCTAAAACTTGTCAAGTTTCTCGAATTTCGGCAACAGTCCGATTCTTGTGTAAAATTGTTCGGAATTTCACATTTTTGCATATATCATAGAAAATCAATGATATTACAAAATAAAAGTGAAATCTCATACTAATTTCAAAAAATTCTGCAAACATCACAATTTGTTCAACTTTTCGGAAAAATTCTACAATTTTCGCATTCAAGATGGAAATAAAAATTTTTGGAATATTAAAATTCCCTTACCCCAGAAAAACTTAAAAATGTCCACCTCGAATTTCGGTAATAATTTTCTTTTTTGTAAAATTTTACATTTCTGCATTAATCATGAAAATCAATAGAATTACAATATAAAAACAAAACCTGACAAAAATTTACAAAAAACTAACAATTCCGCATTTCGGTCTCCGAAAAACATCGAGTATCGAACTTCCACTTTGTATAAATTTAGTGTTGAAACTTCTTAATTCTTTCAATTTTTTCATTTTGAACCAAAAATAAATCCTCACATTTCGAACTCAAAAAGAAAAATTAGGAAAATTTTCTTTAATTTTTCCACCACTAAATAATTGCTATAAATTGCATCCCTACAAATTTTTCACCTACTGAATCAAAATCAAATTACGCTCAAAATCAACATCGCCTTCCAACATTCAAAAATAAACAAATTTCACAAATTTCCCAGCAAAATACGTAAAAATGTGAATCGCTCTCAACTCTGATTTTTTGAGAAATTCTACGTGATATTCCTATAAAAAAAATACCCCGTCCAACAAAACTAGATTAACTTTTCCCCGCGAGAAATAAAGTAATCGCGGAAACAATGGTCCCAGTCCACTTTCGTGCGTATCCTCGAGAAATCTCGTCCGCGACCAAAAAAAACGAGTTTTTACCGAAAACGAAAGTCCAACTGTATCGCTCAATTATAACGCGAATGCATCTAAATTTAAGCGCTTTTGCATAATTCGCGAAGGTAAAAATGCCTCGAAAGTTGTTCAAAAAAATTCGTTTGCGTCAAAATCCCATCTCCTTGCGCAATCCTCGGAAATCCCAATTAATTTCGCATATCTTGCGACATCCATTAATTTCACCACTCATTAAAGAGACTGATTGTTGCGGGTGATGAAAATAATCGACGTTCAATGGCGACAAGTTCATCGTGTGACAACGTCTGCCAAGGTCAACTCGCGAGTAACTATACGGTTTATCTTTCATTCAGTTTACGTTTACAGTAATTGCGTTCGTGATTTGTCGTTTATTTGGTTTGGATTGGGGCTTTCTTCTCGATTGATATCGGTCAAACGAAAAAGCAGAGTTAATTGGTGTTTGTAATCGTTAATGGGTTCGATCACATTGATTTATCGCCCGAGGAGTTGATTAATTACGAGGTATGAAAATTGCTGATGTGGAAGAGTTACGGAAATGTGTAATAATTACATGTTAATAATTATGGTGATTACTGGACGTAGTGAATAAGATATTTGTTATCGCTATACTAACTAGTTTCGACTTTTTTGTATGAAAAAATATTGACAATTATCATCATTTATTATTATGGTTCGGAAAATATGAATTCGGATTTTTCAAGTCTTACGTATAGAATTTTTCTAAGGATGGGAAACTACGCAACTGTCCTTTTCTCTCTCATGAGAGCGGTTGTTTGATGTGAGAGAGAGAAAAAAATAGTGTATTTAGTATGAATTTGTCCGAAAGAAATTAAACATTTGTTGAAATTTCTGGTATCAAGACGATGGATAATTTTAATGATTTATTAATTTTCGGGATGCAGAATTGCGAAAATTTCATAAATTTTGCCTGAATTGAGAAAAAATTTCGAAAAACTTCAATTCGGATTTTTCAAAGCCTTTGAAATTGAAGAAAAAAAAAGGAAACTTGAAAATTAAATTCATTGTAAGTTCTGGAATTCATATTCTGAAATTTCTAAATCTGAACCAAGAAGTTTATCGAAATTTTTCGGAAACAACGAAAAGTTGAAAATTTATCCAAATTTCTGAACATTTTCTGAATTCGCGATTAGGGCACTTCCACGATTTTCTAAAATTTAGCTTTGAAACAGTGAATTCCATGAAATTTGCTCAAATTGACGATAAAGTTCAGAAAGTAATAAATTTTGCAAGTCTCATTGAATTTTTCGAGGGATCGGAAACTACGCAACTGTCCTTTTCTCTCTCACATGAGCAGTCGTTTGGTGTGTGAGGGAGAGAGAGAGAGAGAGAGAGAGAGAGAGAGAGAGAGAGAGAGAGAGAGAGAGAAACACTGTATAAATAACCATGAATTTTTCCGAAACGACGGAAAATTAAAAATTCACTGAAACTTCTGGCATTGAAAAGATTTATGATTTGAACGATTGAATGATTTTCAGAATCCAGAGTTGCAAAAATTTCATGAATTTTGCTCGAATAAAAAAAAAATTTGCTAAAAACATGAATTCGGATTTTCTGAAGTTTTGTCTTTCAAATACATCCTCAATTTTATAAGTATCTAAAAACAACATAAAAACAAACATAACCCACACAAAAAAATAATAAATCCAAAAAATCATTTCATTGCAAATCTTGAAATAGAAAAAATGCATTCTATAAAAAGTCATAATCAATCGAAAAAATGATTTCAACAATTTAAATAATCAAGATCGCTCACATATGTCAATTTACTTTCGTATCAATCAATAATGGTACAGTTTGCCGGAAGCTTTTCGAATTGCGACCTGAGCCTATTTACGTCTTCTCCACCTCGAAAAATCGCGATCTCAATCGCGATTTCACAAAACAAAAACAATCAAGATTTCACTACAAGCCTAGAACGTGAAAAAAACCTCGCCAACATTTTCTATTTAACCTGCGTTACGCCTGATTTTGCAATAGGCTCTTAAAATCAATTAAGAACAATCTGCAAAAATGCGCTTTTCCTTCTCCGCGTATGGGGTTTTGCCGGTGGAATCGTCAGCATTTATTTGCCGCGATGTTTGCGCAATTACCGCGGATTAAAAATAAACTCCCGAGATCTCGGCTCGGTCATTGCAATAAGGCCTGTCCTCTTTCCTTGTCGTTTTTTCGACATCGATTCGAGTTCGCCATGTTGATACATCGATTTTTTTTCGCACGATTCTTCTAGAAAAAATCTATTTTTTTACAATTTTTGAGAAAAAATGTCCGTTTTTTACACTGTTTTGGGTGTGAAATGACCAATTTTTTTTTACTTGGGTGGAAAGACTGGTTTTTTCTCACGAGTGGAAAAAAATTATTTTTGCGCTTGTGAAAAAATCGATCAATTTTGTACATGTGAAACATTGGGAAAAACTGCCATTTTTTCGAATTCTAGAAAAATAGTGAATTACTGACCTAAGGCTTATTCAAAATCGGCTGATTTTTCAACTAGTAGCGTAATATACTATTGTATCATGATTGAAATAGACAAATCATTGAAGGAATGTGAACGGAAGAAAAACTTTCTGTTTTTAGGGGGTGGGGGGGGGGGGGGGGCGGAACTTGGGGGAAATTATTTTCAAGTATTTGAAAATTGGGGAATTGATGACTTTTTCAATTTTGTGGGATTTAAAATTCGAGAAATTTCGATTTTCTGAACTTTTCAAGTATTTTCAAATTGCATGATTTTGTGGGATTTAAAATCGAAGAAATTTCGATTTCATTAATTTTTCAAGTATTTTAAAAATACTAGAAAAAATTGAACAAAAAAAATCATCACCACAATGAATTCGATCACTTATGCTTTTATTACACGAAAATACGATTAATTTTCGAAATAATGATGGCCATAAATTTGCATTTTTTTCAAACATAGCTAAGGAGCTTCGCAAATTAGCCCCATTTTACGAGTTTTCAATTTTTTTCATTTTTTCACCCAGAACTTGATAACGAAATATTTCAGACGAAACTAAATAAGCAATTCGGATAAAAAAAGCCGTAAAACTCTATAATGTTAATGTGTGGTGAAAGACGTTGGGCTGGAATAATAAAATGTTATAGTTTCTATAAAAATACGAACTTGCTCGATTCGTCTAATTATTTGATAAAAACTTTCTTATTTTACATATAAAAAAGTCTATAAATATCAGATAAATACCTTATTTTAAAAAAATGGCAATACAAGACAGAATTATACAAAAACAAATCCCAAAAATGCAATAATGCTAAACAACTAAAAACATCGAAAATATTCTCTGAATACAAAAATCGTCATTTTATAAAAAAAATAATAATAATAATAACAACAACAATAATAATAATAATCATAATAAGTCATTTCAAAAACTCCAAGAAAACCATCTCAACAAATCCCTACCCCCAAAAAATCGACCATCAACACTTTTCCTCATAAATAAAATCATCTCATCCTCAAAAATAATAAATCCGCCAAGAAAAAAAAATCTGGTCCATGGCCGGCAGCCTCCAGCACCAATACTTCGCGATCATCCCGATTTCAAGGTCATTCATTAACTACACTTGTTTACTACCCCTCACCGCGAAAAACCCACGAATTCTCGCATATGCGTGATAAGTTACACATTGCGTAACCCGAGTTCATTAACTGTCTATTCTTTAAATCCATCCGGCTTTACGTAACCAACGTAACTCCTCGAAACGACGAGGAAGATCGAAATTTAGGACCTGAATTCGAAACAGTGAAACCGTCACAAGTCTCATACTGGCGTATAATACCACTGTTTTATCAGTAGATTTTACTGACTTTACAGTGAACTTCACTGAATACAAAGTGTGATGGTGGTAGGGATAGTTTCATTGATTCATCAGTGGTTTGTGCAGGACGAATTCGTTTTGAAACTAAGTGAGTATTTTTGGTGATTTATTCATTATTTTACGTATGTGTATACAATTGGAGGAATTTATATTATCACTATTTTTATCAGTGGATTTGAATGTTTCAATGAGCAAGTTTTCACTCATTTAGAGAAAGACTACGTATGGACTTATCATTTCAGTGAAATGCAACTTGTTCCAAAGTGAAAATAATAATGTTAGTGATGATGTGATTAATAAATAATAAATCAGCTTCACTGGTTAATCAGTGGTTTTTGATTGGACCACTTACAACACTGTTTCAAGTCGTGAATATTCACTTATTGGATCAGTCGATATTTACTGGTTGAAACAGTGTCATATGGTCACTGAAATTTGCAGTAGGAGTTCGGCAGTTTCAAGTGTCTGGATCCTGACTCCTGTTTTTCACTGATTATCAGTGAATATTTACTGGAAATCGGCAAAATTTCACTGATTGAACCAGTCAACATTTACTGTTTGCTGAAAGCGTCGCATTATTATTGATCTTCGCAGTTTGATTTCTTTTAATCCAAGTGCCTGGATATTGAGCCCTGATTTTTACTGATTTCTAGCGAATATTTACTGAAAATGAGCGGAATTTCACTAAATGAATCAGTCAACATCAACTGGTAATTTTTGAGTATGATCAACACCGATTATAACTGTCTGGATCCAAAGTCCTGATTTTCACTGATCATCGGTGAATACTCACTGTAAATCAGTAAAATTTCACTGATTGAATCAGTCGATATTCACTGGTCGCTTTTTACGTGTGATTACACCAATCTTGATTCTATGTATCCTAAGTCCCCATTTTCACTGATATGTAGTGGATATTCACTCAAGATCATCGGAACTTCACTGATTTGATCAGTAAATGTTCACAGTTGGAAAAAGTGCCACATTATCACTGATAAATTAAGTACGATAGAACTAGTTTCAAGTTCCAGGATCTTAAACTCAGATTTTCACTTATTTTCAGTTACTATCCACTAAAAATCGACGAGATTCCACTAATTGAATTGGTCAATATTTACTGGTCACTTTTAGAATGTGGTTACACAAATTCGCATAGTCTGGATTTCGAGCCTCAATTTTCAATGATTTCCAGTGAATATTCACACAAAATCGGCGGAATTACACTGATTAAATAACTCAATAATCACTGGTTGCGAAAAAAGCCGCATTACCACTGATATTCTAAGCGTAGTGATATCAATTTCAAGTGTCACAAAATTCAAGTCCCGAAATTTCAGTGAATACCCTCTGTAAATCAGCAAAATTACACTGATTGAATCAGTCATTATTCACTGATCGCTTTTCGAGTATGATTACACCAATTCTAACTGTCTGAATCCTGAGTACCAATTTTCACTGATTCGGTGAATATTAAATAAAAATCAGCACAATTCCACTGATTGAACCACTAAATATTCACTGGTTGCAAAAAGTGTCCATCTTTCGAGCTTGTTTTCCACAACCCGAAGTCCAAATTTCCAATGATTCCCAGTTAACACCTACTAATCAAATCAGTGAAAATTCCCTGTTTCGGATTCAGAGAGAGAGAGAGAGAGAGAGAGAGAGAGAGAGAGAGAGAGAAAGCACTTTTCATGTGCCCGTTTCGCGGCATAATCGGGACGCTCCTCGATGAGTGAAATCTCGAGATAATCACCATTTCCTTCTCCTCGCGGATGCTGCTGGGTCGCCTACTTTATCTCATCTTCCTCAAGGGTCATTCGGTCACGGGGTAGCGCACTGGGGCACTCGGTATCCGGCTCTTCCGACCGGTCCCGTCGCTTGTCCGACTCATCGTCGCACTTGCCACCGCACAAGGTCGCGAATTTCGGGTTCCGGGACCGCGTCACGGGGACAACTCCAGCATGGTTTGCAACGGGGGAAAACGGGGAACCCGCGGCTACGCGATCGTTGTCCTATCGCGAAGGAAAACCGGGAGATAGTGAATTGGTAGTGCAGTGGACAAGAGTGCGCCGGCAGCCAGCAACAGCCAGCAATCACTAACTCGCCATACTCACCGAGTACGGTGAGTGGTGGTAGGGAACGACTGCGGTGAAGAGATTGTCTCCTGACGGAGCTGCAGGTGTATTCGGGGATACGATAGGTTTAGAATAGGGGTTTCGGTGATTTTTCGCATTTTTGGCAGATTTTTGGCAGATTTGAGGGGTTTTTCGATTGCTCGAGAATTTTGAGGGCTTGCGATGATTTATCATTTTGTGTGTTTGGGACGGTAAAATTTCGATGATTTTTGGTGACGTATTTTTGGTGAGGTTTTCAGGTTTTTCTAGAATGTTGTGTCCAATTTTGGATGATCGCTTGACAATTTTTCAAGTTTTCAGAATTTTTGAGAGTTTGCGATGATTTAAAATTATTTGGTATGTTTGGAACATTGGAATGTTTATGATTTTCAGTGAGGTACAGGTGGTTTTGAGCATTTTCTATAATGATTTTTCCAATTTTGGATGATTGCTTGAGAATTTCGAGAGTTTCCGAGGGTTTTTGAGGGTTTGCAATGATTTACGATTTTTTGTGGTTGGGACAGTAAAATTTCGATGATTTTTGGGGACGTACGTGTGGTTTTGCGGATTTTCTAGAATTTCTGTCCAATTTTGGACGACTGCTTGATAATTTTAAGAGTTTCCAGGGATTTTTGAGAGTTTGCAATGATTTAAAATTTCGTATGTTTGGATCATTGGAATTTCAATGATTTGTAGTGAGGTACAAATGGTTTCGAGGATTTTCTAAAATGATCTTTCCATTTTTAGATGATCGCTTGAGCATTTAAAGAGTTTTTGATGATTTTTTAGGGTTTGCAATGGTCAACGATTTTTAGTGGTTGAGGCAGTAGAATTTCGATGATTTTTGGTGACGTACATGTGATTTTAAGGATTTTCTAAAATGTTTTGTCCAATTTTGGATGATAGCTTGATAATGTTAAGAAGTTTCAGAGATTTCTGAGAGTTTGCAATGATTTCAAATGTCGTATGTTTGGAACATTGGAATTTCGATTATTCTCAGTGAGGTACAGGTGGTTTTGAAGATTTTCGAGAATGATTCTTTCAATTTTAGATAATTGCTTGAGAATTTTGGGAGTTTATGAAAATTTTTGAGAGTTTGAATGACTCAAAATGTTGTGTGGTTGTGGGACAGTAAAGTTTCGATGATTTTTGGTGACGTACGTGTGGTTTTGAGGATTTTTTTGAACGTTTCTTTCAATATGGGATGATTGCTCGAGAGTTTTGAAAGTTTCTGAGGATTTTCGACAGTCAACGATGATGTACAATTTTGTATGTTTGGTACAGTGAAATTTTAATGATTTCCAGTGACGTTCGCAAAATTCTGGATTCCTATTCTTTGAATTTTTAAATTTGAATTCCTAAAAATTAAGTTACAAAAATAGACAGAGCTAAAAACATTGAACTTTTCAAACTACAAAACTTCTATTAGAAAATCTACGATTTTTGTACACTTGAAAATTCTGTGACTTCAAATTAACGTCCAAGAAAAAATGCAATCTCAAAAATTTCAGAGTTCTAAAATCTCATCTACATGAAATTGAAAGACATTTTCGAATTACGAAGTCCAAATTCTGCAGTTTCTAATAAGAAAAACTCAAGATTCAAACAGAAAATCTTCAAAATGTGAAAACTCCAAAAAGTGCACAAAAAATGGTGAAATCATCTACTTCAGGATAAATGACATCAAAATGAATCATCTCACAAAAAAATCAAACTTGTAATTCCGCAACATTCAAAATTTTCAAAATGAAATCCTGCACAAATTCAAAAAAGTGATTCCAAAATTATCACCACAATCGCTTGAATCATTTGTACTTTTGCTACACGAAAATACGATTAGTTTTCGAAATAATTTTACCTATAAAGTCGCATTTTTTTCAAAATTAGCTGAGAAGCTTCGGAAATTAGCCCATTTTACGAGTCGTCAATTTTTTTCGTTTTTTCACCCAGAACTTGATAACGAAATATTTCAGACGAAACTAAATAAGCAATTCGGATAAAAACATGCCGTAAAACTCGATAATATTAATATGTGGTGAAAGACGTTGAGACTGGAATAATAAAATGTTATAGTTTCTATAAAAACACGAACTTGCTCGATTCGTCTGATTACATTGATAAAAACCCTTATCTGTACGTTTGGACGGTTTGTAACTTGTTAGTGTGTCGGCTATAAATCTTTGAATGCATTCCCGCTCTGATTATTTGGCTTTTAGTACATATTTTCGAAATTCATTAGAGAATTACGAGAACTTTCGTGTTTTTCGAAAAAATACGAAAAATATGTTTCAATACTGTAAAATTGTCTCAAATGTGAGAAAATCAGACAAAACTCCGCAAATTTATAAATTTTTCGATTTGTCCTTAATTTTTGAGTTGATTTCTATTAAGAATCAGAACTGCTACAGATGTAGTCAATACAGAGATAAAACTTACAAGATTGTGAATAACGATCGAATGAATCGAATCAGGTCTTGTAAATCATTAAAATGGCATTACCCAAGGACGAGGAGAAGAAAGTGCAGAGGCCTTTGAGACGCGGGCACTTTTTCGGTCCATCATTTTTTTTAATAAGTACAATAATGTCAATTATGCACAATTTATTGAAAAAGTTAATTATTCACGAAGGATGAAATCCAACGCAGTGGGGAAAGGGTCTATTTTTCACACTGTTTTCATTTTTATAACGCATTTTTCTATAACATTGGATGTAAGTTGAAATATTAAGCTCGCGACTATCGTGGAATAATTTATTTTCAACGAGCCGAAAATGAGTTTTAGAACGACATGATTTTTGATAATACATTATTATTGAAATTTTCCAAATTTATAAACCTTGGGATCTTCTAGAATTTTCGGAAATTTCGGGAATTCAAGTTTTCATAATTGTTCGGAATTTCGGAATTCCATTTCCAAAGCTTCGGAAGTTCCAAAACCTTAAAAATCCCAGAACATCACATTTTTGAAACTTAAAAATTTATCCAGATTTGTCGGAATTCGAAAATTCTCAAATTTTGAAAATTTTACAACTTTTAGGCTTCAAAACTGAAATTATACGAAAGTTTGAGACTTTCTCAATTTCTAGAAACTTCAAAAATCCGAAACTTGACAACTTTCAAACTAGAAAATTCTCAAAAATTCTCTAAAACTTCCAAATTACGAAACTTTTGGAACTTCAGAACATCATAATTCTTAAAAATTCCAGAACTTACAAAAACACTACCCATAAATTCACCAAGTTTCAGAATCATGACAACGAACAAGAGATGGGAAACTACGCAACTGTCCTTTTCTCTCTCACTAGACCAGCCGTTTGGTGTGTTTGGTGATATAATCCAGTCTCAAAAACACTGGATTATATCAGTTTTCGAGCATTTCAGGAGAAAAAACATAGCCAAAACCACATCAAATAATTTTGATGTTTTTTGAAATTAACTCTGCTTAACCCAAAATTAACTCTAGTTAACTGACTGGGGTTAACTCTGGATCCGTAGGGAATTTTTAGACTTTTTAGTTCAAATTCGTAAATTTTGTACTATTTTTCTAATTTTATCGATAACTGGAGATGATTGAAGTTTGTTCTTTCGACGATTCTGGAAGAATTGTCGTCACTTTTAAACTTTACAATTAGAATATTCAAATTTAGTGTATGAATAGGGATGGAAAGTTACGCGACTGTCCTTTTCTCTCATAAGAGCTGCCGTTTAGTGAGAGAGAGATAGAGCAACAGTATCGCCCACCCATGCCACAAATATGCCTAAAATCACGAAAAAAAAAAAAA
>JAPYZK010003632.1:0-21008 GCA_030522785.1 Platygaster equestris
AAAATTTTCTAAAATGACGTAATTTTTACACAGTTTGAACAATTTCCAAAACAGGTGCGGGAATATTTCCAAAAACAGTGCGCAAAATAGCGTTTTGCGCACACTTATTCCGCACTGCTATACTATATCAATGAAAAATGGCATTTTGCACCCACATTTCGTGCATAAAAAAGGGCTTTCTTTGTGCATGTGTACGAAAAAAATTTTGTTAGCACTAGGGCAGAAAATTGCCGTTTTTTTTACCGGAAAATAACTGAAAAGATTCGGAAATTGATATACATAAATTTATATGTACTTCATAAGTTGATATGTACAGTTATACATTCATTAACAAGTTTCTTTAAACATTTTCGTGAATATTATTTTCTTTGAAAATGAATCTTGTCTCAATTCGGACATCGCAAGCCCTTAAAATCCAAATTCATGATACGGTAAGGGCACAAAATTCTGTGTAACTCGGGCGGAAAGATGTATTGCGCTCGAGTGGTAATTTTCAGGCCTCGCCTACAACTCGGGCTCAGAAATTGCCACTCGGGCAAAATACCTCCTTTTTCGCCCTCGGTACACAAATAACTATTTTGTGTTGTACTAATTTTTCGATCGACAGAATAATTTTCATTTTAATATCGAATATAACAAAATTAAAAAAAAAAAAACTGGCTCAGTTACCGTCATCTTCATTAATCAGGTTGTTTTCTATCGTCTCCAGCACTTGGAAATCCGACGCATTCAAATCCGTTTCAGGGCGCTTCGTCGTGCTCACGGTTACAACGGGGTACAGTGGAATGGGTCGAGGTGTTTGAGGTTTCACTGGTTTTAGCACTAGTTTCGTTGTACTTTCGGTTGCAGGGACTAAAGTTGTAGTTACGTGACTGAAAAATAATTTTTTTTCGTTTCGTTACTCATCCTGAACTTACTGAGAAGCGTCAAGGGCGTAACCAAGATTTTGAGCAGGGAGATGACATTTTGGAGTTTTTGAGAATTTAAAAGAATGTCGAAGCTTTATAGTTGAGAAACTTCAAATTTTTTGGATGTATCAAAGCTTCGGAGATGTATTATACTTATTGGAAGTTTCGAAGTTGTAAAGACTTTGGAATTTTCAATTTTGGAGAATTTGCAAGAATTTTCTATTATTGGGAATTATGAAGTTTCGGAAATGTTGAATTTTAATACCCAAAAGTTCTAAAATTTGTAAATTTTAAAAAATTTTGAAGAATTTCGAAGTTTTACTAGTTTAGGGGCTTCAAAAATATCTGATTTATCGAAGCTTTGGATACGTCGAAGTTTTGGAGATATTGGAAATTCCGAAGTTCTAGATATTTGGGAATTTCGGAGTTTGGGAAAACTGGAATGATTTTGAAAATTTAGAGAATTTCGAAAAGAACCGTAAGTTTCTGAGCTTGTAAAGTTTGAGAATTTTCAAAACTTCGGAAATTTCGGAAGTTTTGAATAATTTCAAAGTTCAGAGAAGCTGAATACTTTCATGTTTTAATAAAAATTCAAAAATATCTGATATATCAAAGTTTCGGGTACATCGAAGTTAAGTTTTCAATCATCTTGAAGAATTTAAATGTCCTGGTTTTTCGTAGTTTTAGACATTTTCAAAGTTTTAAATAAATGTAAAAAACTTCGAACTTCTGCATAAAGAATTATGAAAGTCTCGAGTTTCGAAAGATCACGAAATTTAAGTTTCGGAATGTTCGACAAGATGTATAACAGTTTCGAAATTTTAAGTTTATCGAAAATCGTCGAAGAATTCCAAAATTCGAAAAGTGTTACCTTTTTTAGAATTCCCTTCAAATTAAAAACATCTAACATGAAGTCCCGAAAATTCCAAAATAACGAAAGTCCAAAGTTTACACAAAAAAGTTGCAATTTCAAATAAACACGTACTTTCAACTTTTCCCGTAATATATAGCCCAGTATAAAGCACTACCAAAATCGACATAATTCATCCAATTAATCCATTTTGCATACGATGATAAATAAAGAAAATTATCAATATTTTTATATCAATATTCACCTCCCAGCTTCCGCAACAGAATCCGTTTTATCCACAGGACAGCAAACCCCAGGCACAAAAAGACTCTTAAAACACAACGATTGCCTCAATCTCGTCAAATCCAGCAACAATTGCGGGCAATTGCTCAAATCCTGGCATTTCCCCACGCCACCCTCCGCAGTGGTGCACTTCGAAGACCCACTAACTTTCTCTTGATCCACGATTTCGTCATTTTGTATTGGGGAAATAACTGGAAATCCAAAAATCATTCTCAAAAACTCCTCCAAAGTCCTCTATTCCGAAAAAAATCACCCCAAAGAGCTCCAACCTGGTACAAGAACCGTGTGGTTCTGTTCCGGCAACCCCCGAACAGGTCTCAAGGGCAAGGTGACTCCCCTGACGATGGGGGCTATGCTGTTGGTGATGTTCTGGCCCAGAATGTTTTTCGAAATCGTGTACAAAGCGGAAGGGAGTTCTTTCGGGGGGTGTTCGGAATGTTCGACGCCCCGAGTCATGTTGACGATGTAATTTCCGACCGTGTTAAGGGCACCCAAAGTTTCCGTGATTTTTTTCAGGGGGTCCACGGGCTCCTGGACGCGCACCAGCTGCAGGTGCGGCCTCACCTGAGTGTCCCTTCGGAAAATCGGGATTTTTTTCGGCCCCGTGTCCCAGAGTTCGTTTTCGGACCATCTTCTGGTGGGGTTGGGGTAGTATCGTTGCACGTGGGATGGGACGAAGAGTTGTGCGGATGCTAGGGAAAATGTAGTTTATTCAACGTCCGCGAGAAATATGTAATTTCGTGGCCCTGCTGAGAATGGACGAAATAATGTTGCGTCAATCAATCAGGTAAACCATTCTTTCCCCCCTCTCAGCAGGGCCATGAAATCACGTATTTCTCGCGGTTGTTCAATAAAATATTGTGTGCGACTATTGGTCGAAATAGGAGATTCCACTCGCGTGTTGCCACACTCGCTACGCTCGTGAGGCAATCTCCACGCTCGAGGAATCTCTTCTTTCTCCCACTAGTCGCACAATATACTATACTATTTTTCCAAATTTTTTGGACACAGATGGATGTGTTGAACGGGGTCTAGAGGTGTGTGAAAAATGAGAAAAATCGAACAATTGGTTTATTTCTCGTAAGGCGAGACAATAGATCGATTCGGAGCGTCAGAGATCGATGGACAGACGTGGCCTCGATTTTTTGAGAGCAAGGTCGAGGAGATGGGAAACAATGGGAGGAGAAAGGAGAAAGAAATTAAAATCGCGAGGATGAGAGGCGAATGGAGGGAAAGTGAAAACGGGGGAGAAAGTGGAAAAGATGGGATGATTCATTTTTGCGTTTTGAGAGTTATTGAAAGAATACGGATTTTTTTCCAAATCTGGCATCGTTTTTTGAGTTTTTCGGAATTTGAAATTTTGTGGAAAATTTGAACGTTATTTTTATGTCGCGTAATATTGTTACGGTACTTACGGTGGTTACGGTAAGGTACGAATTGATCGTTTTGCGAGAGGATGCCGACGTAGCAGTTGCATAATACTAATAATCCTGGAATTGAAAAAAAATTTTTTGTTTGAAACGTTTTTTGGTTACGCGTTTGTCAGCCGTTTTAGAAGTTTTCACATTTTTAGACCAAATCGTAAAAATTTTAAGCTACATGTATAAAAATACGTTTAGTTTTGAAATTTTTATGTTACGAAATTTTATTCAGTATTGAACTCTTTGATTTTTGAATCAAAATTTTGTCGATTCGGGAGTTTTCTGACTAAAATTCAATTTGAATGAATTTTTTGATTTAAGAATTTCGATTCTGACTTTCTTAGATTCCTAGCCTTTGAATTAAAAATGTCCGAATTCAAAATTTTTACGTTTTTAATATCATTGAATTTTGATTGATTTCACATTTTTAATCCAAATCGTGTGGTTTTTGAGCTTGATATAAATACTTTAGTTTGAAAATGTCATACTTTTCAATTTTTTAATTGAAATTTTGTCAATTTGGGATTTTCTTTTAGTAAAATTCAATTTGAATGCACTTTTTGATTCACGAATTTCGATTCTGAATTTCTCAGATTCTCAGCCTTAGAATTGAAAATGTTCGAATTCAAAATTTTTATGTTTACAGTATCATTGAATTTTGGTTTATTATTTTTGTAATACATCGAACTAAATTTTTAATAACGAGATTGAATGTTTTTTAATTTCTGAATATACGTTTAAGAATTCGAATTTTCGAATTTTCAATCTTCGTATTTCTTAGTTTTTAAGCAAACATTTTCAAACTAGAAAAATTCAAAATTTTCAATTCTATAATATAGTTTTCGAACGTCGAAAATATTCGATCTTGAAGTTATCGATTTTCATATTTACGAATCAGAAATCACAAAATCAAAATTGAAATTTTTTTAAAATTAATAACTCGGAGCCGAAAAAAACTTCGAAAATCGACTTATTTTGGGATACAAAATACTCAAAACATTGAATGTGTTCCTAATCATCAGTTTAAGAAAATAATAAAATTCTATGGAATTAAACTGACGAAAGAAGATAAAAATAAAAAATTTCGCAGTTTATGGAATTTTTTTTTATTGATAACTCGAAGCCAAAAAACTCCAAAATCGAATCATTTCGAGATACAAAATACTTAGAAAATTGAATTTATTCCGAGTCATCAATTGAAGAAAAATATAAAACTCTCCAGAATTAAACTGACAAAATAAAATAAAATATTTGTGTCCATTCTGATGCTTTCTGATTTCCAAACGATAAATCGTTCATTAGAAAGCAATCCAAGTGCCAACTATTGCGAAATTTCCCCATAAACCTTAGGATCAACTTCTCTTTCGACAACCCCATAAAATAAAACTCGTCATTTCGGGATTCCCATTGACCTTATCCGATTCGCACTTTATTACGTCAGCTCAAGCTTTCCAATTTCAGCAAGTTTCAAAATTCGAACAAATTAGAAATAAAACAATATACGGAACTTCTCAAATTCCTAGCTCATCAAATTTTAACCCGAGAAATTATTAATCCATTCAAAAATTTACGAAACATCAGTAAGTTCAGGAAAATTCAAGCCAAACCCCTGGAAAACTTGGAAAATCGAAGGAAATTGAAGATGAAAAAAACGCAGCAACCCTGATAAATCAATAATTAGTTTGTTCCGAATGAAGTGACAGAGCTGAAATTGAGACATGTGAAAAGCAAAAACTCGTGGAATGTCGTGTCGCTTTTATAACCCGTTCGACAAATGATAACATTTCTAACATTTTGATACGGCGAGTGTGAAAGAAAGGCACACTTTCTCGTTAAGTAACTTTCACCGTCGTTGGAGCCACATGGGGCCCCATAACACTGAAATTCCCTTTGGCCCCTCCGTTTTGCATCATTAGAGCAAGTTCCGCGCGAAGTAAAAAAAAACACAATAATTAAAACAGATGAACGGATTGATAAATCCGAGTTTCTAAACCTCCCGGATGGAAAAGCTTTTCGTATTTAAAGGCGAAAAAGCCGGTTGCTGATAACGGGCCCGTACTTTTTAGTGACGTAGGTCACGAGTTCGCGGGACCCGCATTTATGGCATTTTTAAATCGATCCACCGATTTTCACTTTTTTTGTAGAGCGAAAAAGGGGGCTTAATCTGAGATGAAACAGAGTTTTATAGAATTGATTTGTGAGGAAACGATCTTTTATTCAACGCCCGCGAGAAATATGTGACTTCGTGGCCCTGCTGAGAGTGGACAAAATAACGGATTACCTGATTGTTGACGTATGGCATGCGAGTGATGAACTCGTTCGCCCACTAGTGGGCGAATAAGCTGTTCGCCTACGCTCATCTTAACGACCTATAATAAGCTGTTCGCCTACGCTCATCTTAACGACCTATAGCTATTTACTCACTCCATCTCAATTTAGCGACTGTTTACGCATGGATAATGGAACAAGATGGAGGACGAGCGACTCGACATGTATCGAAACGTCAAACTCCCTAGCCCTAACCTCAAAATTACAAAACTGTGCATTGCTGCAATGTTTTTGTTGTTGTTTACAAAAGTGTCGAATATAGTCATAATCAATCCCGATGAAAATTGAAGCAACGAAAGAAATAATTATTTCTTAAATAATTAATTAATTAATTATTAACCCATTATTTCCCCCCCCCCTCTCAGCAGGGCCGTGAAATCACATATTTCTCGCGGGCGTTGAATAAAATATTGTGTGCGACTGGTGGGAGAAAGAGGAGATTCCACTAGCGTGTTGCCCCACTCGCTACACGCTCACGAGGCAATCTCCACGCTCGGGGATCTCCTCTTTCTCCCACAGGTCGCACAATATACTATTTATTAGGGATTAGCGAAAAATGGGACTAAAATTGTGAAAAATGGGATAAGTGGAGGAAAGGATGAAAACTGGGAAGTTTTGCCAAAAATTCGCTTGTAAAATTTGGAGTTCGAAGGCTCAGTTTTCCAAATTTGAAATTTGGAGCAGTTAAGGTCATTTATACTTGGAAAGTTCGAATTTTAAGATAGTGAGATCGAATTATTTTTATTCTCAAATTTCGGATTACATTATTTTCGGGATTAATGCATTTTTTACGTGAAATTTTTATTTGAAAGTTTGAATTTTAATTCATTTAAATTTGATTTGATAAACATTATTTTTAATTAAAATATGTAAAGATACAAAAATTTGATGATTTAATTTTTTGGAACAAACTGGATTCTTCCAAATGTTACAAGTTAGTCAAATTTTTAAAAGATACTTCGACACTTTTGAAAAATTGATCGATCTATTGTTAGTTTCATAAAAAAATGTCACATTTTTGCTGAAAACGCAAAAATTTTCAAGTCATTTTATTTATTCGGTGTTTTGAAATGCATGAAATTCAAAAAAATTGTAAGTATAATAACATTTTTTTGAAAATTACGAGAATTTACAAAAAATGCTTTGAAATGCATTTTATTGAAATTAAATTTGAACTTGAGATTTCTACGAGTATTCGAAAATATGCATAAAAGTAATTAAAATACTCACGAAAAAAAAATTTCTCTGGATGATACACGAAAATTCCCAAAGGGACTCAATGATTTAAAAAATTGTTTAAAAGTAAAAAAACATGTTAAAACTCTCGAAAACGTGACAAAACACGACAGTTGCAAAATTTTTTGAACATTTAAAGTTCGAAAGCTCAGTCATCCAAATTCAAAAATCGAAAAATTCGATAATTTGAGAATTTGAAATTTCCACTTCGGTAGTATAATTTTCAAGATCATGAGATTTAATTATTTTAATTCCTTAATTCGGAATTCCACAAATTTTACGATTTATATGTTCTTTCGCTCAAAATTTCGAACTTTTGATTCTAAAGCTCGAATTTAAAGATCAGCAAATTAGAGTCCGGAACATTTTCAAATAAAACACACAGAAATACGGAATTTAGATAGATATTCCCCTATTCAATATTGCATTAAAAATATGTCGTCTACGAAATTTGAAAACTCAAAAATTAGAAAAATTCCACCCGTAATTCGTAACTCGAAATTTTACGCAATCATCATTCCAAAATGCAGAAAAATTCGAAGATTCAATCAAAAATAAAATTCAAGTATCTGAATACTCTGAATGCAAAAATTGATATTTCAAGTTGTAAAACAAGGATGAAACGGGATATGCTGCAAATTTAATGATACAGGACTCAATAGGACAAGGAGGCCAAAAACAGGACATAACTATTACGTCCGGTCACCCTACGAATTCGATCTTTTATGACATAGACGATCTTTTTTTAGACGATTTCTACACACGAGTTTCTACAGCACGCGTCTAATGAAAATGTCAGCTTCTAAGAAAGGAAGAAAGTAAAAGTTGTCAAGTGCGCGATTGGCATATTTAATTTATCGGTTACGCAAGGCACAATCCGGATGAGCTCGACGGGAATCCCGAAATTTTAATACCCATTTCTTTTTTATTTTATGCATTTTTTCAACACTCTAATTAGAAACAAGTTAATTAAAATTATCGGACAAATTCGAACATTTTTTTCGTGCTATGAAATTGACCTTGCATTTGAGAGATCGGAAAATTCGGAAAAATATATACTGATTTACGTTTTTTTTGTAGCTGATTTTTTAATTCGGAAATTAAAAATAAGAAAAAATGTTGTTATGGATATTAAAAAATAAAATAAAACAAGTTTTTCTGTAGAAATCCCACTAACAGATATTTTAACTTTTCTATATTTATCAAATTTATGAAAACAGTTCAACTTTTGCGAACTTGGGAATTTTTAAATTTTAGAAACTTATAAAATTACGGAACATATGTAATCATTTTTCCGTATTAACGTACAAAATTTGAAACTTTCTCTAAATTCTTTTAAATGCAAAAATATTATTTTAAATTCTAAACGTTTTTAAATAGAAATTTTTCTATTCCAAACTGCCGAATTCGAAAAAAACCTATCCCATTGACATCGACAATATTACTTAATTTAATTATCCCAATACCTTGTTGGTGATTTTTTTCACCTATTGACACAAATCGGTTGTAAGATTTCGAGCCCTCGGAAATTTGCATGAAAAATCCGGGCTGGAGAAACTTGGGAGCGGCAAAAATGAGATTTTCTGTTTACAAATGAGCCGTTCGTAATTCAAAGGACTTATAAGGCTCTTTGTTGATCCACGAATATTTGTCAAAAAATAATAGTAATAATAATAAAAAAAAGAAAGAAACAGCCACAAGAAGTGGCTCGTAAATCGGTGAAAGTGCGCCCAACTTTTTTTTTTCAACTAAATTTACGTTTTTTCCATTTTACATTCCCATTCGCTCGAAGCAAGGACGTTGGTTTCTTTTTTTCGATTTCTTTTTTTGCAAACCGAAAAAGTTAACTTAAATAATTGCACTTGCGCGATTTAATTTGGATGGAAATTTTTTTCCTGATAATTATGGGAGGGGGGGGGGGGGGGGTTTCGAAATGAAAAATAATAATTTTATCAACCAGTGGGAATGAGTGGATGAAAATTTACGAGTTTAAACAATGTAGATGTTTTTAAATTCGCCAAATATGATTGTATGAAAAATTTTGAAATTCACGATTCTGTAATTTTTATTTTGGACTTTTTATTTTTGATTTGATTGTATAAACGGAGAATTCGAGTTTTTTAATGTCAGATTTGAATTTTGAGTACACTGCGACAAAATTGAGTTTTTTTTTCTAGTTTTGGATAATGAATAGTAAAAAAAACATTAATAACTGAAAAAAATAATATTACATCGGAAAATTAAAATTTTTTGAAACTTCAAGAAATTTGGACATTCTGAAGAATTCGCAAACTTTATAAAATTGGAAATAATCAAATTTTCGAAAATATAAAAAAAAACTAGTATATTCGTATAATTTTTGGAAAATGTAGAAAAATTTCGATAATTTAAATATATCCACAAGTTGTACAAATGCACAAAATTTCAACAGTTCCGAAAATATTTATAAGTCTCGTAAATGAAAAAACCTCGAATTTTTGAAAATTGTAGTAAATTTGGCAATTTCACAAATTTCTAATTTTTTAATTTAAAAATTGAAAATGGGATAATTTTGAAGTTTCAAAAAATTAAAAAAATTGAAAGGTGTGAAAAAATTGAAAATTCAATGAATATTTGAAGATCGGACAAATTAAAAAAAAAAGTGAATATTTTTGCAACTTTCGCAACATTCTCAAATTTTAGAAATTTCAAGAAGTTCAAAATGTTCAAAAGTCAGTGAATTTCATAAAATCGAAACATTTTTGCAAATTTTAAAGAATTTAATTAATTCGAAAATATTGATGACTTCGAAAAACGAGAAACACTCAAGATTCTTCAAAATTGCGCATAATTCCAAAATTTAGAACAATTTTTCGATATTTTCCATTATTACTGAAATTTATCATAAAATATGTAAAAAATTTTAAAGTCATTTCGAAAGGAAACGTGGGTCAACTTCCGTGATGATTTTTTTCAAAAATTGAAATAAGCTTATGGATCATCGTCATCTTCTGAGAAAAAATTTTTTTCCTGATAATTATGGGAGGGGGGGTAGGGGTGGGGGTGTTTGAACAATTTTTCGATATTTTTCATTATTACTGAAATTTATCATAAAATACGTAAAAAATTTCAAAGTTATTTCGAAAGGAAACGTGGGTCAACTTCCGTGATGATTTTTTTCAAAAATTGAAATAAGCTTATGGATCATCGTCATTTTGAGAAAAAAATGACATTCATGTTTCGGAATTATAGACGCCGGTTTCTTCTTTATTGTTGTGCGGTGTGAACGTACCGCTAACCCAGATTTTCATTCTCAAATCTATATATGCGCGAGTTCAGATACTGAAAATCACGTATTTAGTTTCGTGTATAGATATGAAAAAAAAGAGAAATATCTGGGTTATCTTGAGATCTATGGTGTATTTGGTGCATTATCGCGTTAATTGTGCTGGGCCTTTGTTTGCCGTCTTTTGGAGTGGCCAAATTCGTGTTTTTAGAGAAATTGTGGGTGATTTCGAAAATGATACAGACTTTTGCTATTCTGAATTTGAGAGAATTTTACACGATATACAGAATTTTCAATTTTTCAGAAACCTTGAAAATTCTCTGTAATTTTGCAAAATAGAATGTTTCTTCGATTTTTTTGGAATTTAATAAAGTTTCCGTAATTTTCAGACATGTTTAAAGAAGCTCAGAAATCGATAATGAAAAATGAAACGTTCCAGAGAATTTTGGGAAGCTTCCAAAAATGAGAAATAATGTAGTACGCAAATGTTAAAAAATTAAAAAAATCTTCAGATATGTTGACATACCAACGAATCATTCAAAATGTCTTTTAAAATTTCAAATTCTCAAATATTCTCAAAAAACGAAGGAAAATTCAGAATAGAACATTGACAATAAAGAAAAATTCGAGCACTTAATTTTATAAAATGATACGTTCGAAATTATGTAATTCTATTTTCAAATTTGTGAACTTATGTGTTCCTGAATTCAAATTTGAAATTGTCGATTTCGCGAGTTCGCAGATTGAAAAATGTTTTAACTTTGTTCCTGCATAACGAATCTTCAATTTTTTCAGTTTTTATAGTTTAAAGTTTTCAAATTCTCCAACATTCTTGAAAAACAAAAGAAAAATTAAGAATAAAACATGAAATGAATTAAAATTTTCAAAATTCAAGCTAGATTATCCTTAATTAATTAATACTTTCGAAATCGTAGAATAGTACTTCCAAATTCGTAAACTTTTTCGTTCCTGAATTTGAATGTTTGATTTTTGAATTTTCAGACTGCAGCATTTTCCAATTTTTATTCTTGCGTAATAAATCTTTAAATTTCTCAGTTTTGTGACTTTCGATTTAAAGTTTTCAAATTTTCAATTATTCTTCAGAAAGAAAGAAAAATTAAAAATAAAACATGAAAAATAATTAAGATTTCCAAAATTCAAGCTAAATTATGCTCAGTTAATGAGTAACTTATATTTTCTAAGTCGTTTAATCCGAACCTTCAAATTCGTGAACTTTTTCGTTTTTGAATTTAATTTTCGTTGCAGATTGGAAAATTTTCAAATTTCATTCCTGCATAGCGAGTCTTTAAATTTTCCCATTTTTACTTTAGAATTTTCAAATTTTCATTTATTAATCAATTTTTTTTCAAAATTCAAATCGGAATTTCCAAATTTCGAAGTTTCAAAATTTTAATATATCAATTTCCCAGATTTTCCAATTTAATAATTTCATTTTCGGATCTTCGAAATTTAACATTCAAATCAGAATTACCAAGTTCCTAAATTTCGTATTTTCCTAAACCTATCGAACTTTTCTATTTTTCACTTTCTGAATCTTAAAATTCAAAAATTCAAAAATTTAAATAAAAATCCCCAAGCTTTGATTCCCTAATTTAACATAAACTTCCCATAATTTTTTTTTCGAACACTTTTTCTTTCTTTCGCCCCAATTTTTCCGATTTTCCAGTTCCGCAAACCAAATAAAAAAACAGCAAAAAACTCACCAATAGCGGCGAAAGTTGTCATCGTTTTCAATCAAAATATCCGAAACTTGTCATTCCCAGTCGGAGGCACGAAACTCCGTGGCACCAAAAATCGCGTTCGACCGGCGATCTCAAATTGACTGCGAATTTTGCATTTCGAATTGTTCGTTTTCGGAAACAATCAGGAAAACACGGGCCCGAAAAAAGCGCGGAAGTGTCGCGCGACGGCAGACAGGATTGCAGCGACTGTCCGTGAAAAGACCTCGACACACTTTGCAGCCGTCGAATACTTGACTCCTTTCTTCCCGGGCGAGGCGCCATCCGCGGATCGTTTCGTTTGGCCAAGGGAAAGTGTTCCCTACCACTCTTTCCACCCGATCATTCGTCACGGCGAGAGCATTCTACTCAATGACGCGAAAAAGTCGTTTGTTCGCACACGCAAATCAACCGTTTTTCTTAATACAATGAGACACAAAACTTCAACCGCTGCAGGAACAATGAACATTTGAAAATTCAAATCTTGGCATCGGACGCTCCTGATTGGTCGGATTTGAATTCCCAATGCTGTCTGGTTGTCCGAAAAAAATGTCCTGATAAATAAAAAACCAATAAAAACATACAATTCATTGCTTTTGCCTGAAACGCAAGTTTTTTTCCAAGGATTCTTCCATTATTAAACATGTACGTGCGCGTTTCGAACACAAAAGACGGTTAAGGAGACCCTGTAAAATCCAAAAATTCAAATCTCCGTTCACCTGATTGGTCGGATTTGAAATTGCCATAGCTGCCAACTGGTTGTACAAAAATTGTCCTGATAAATAAAAAATCAATACAAACATGTTTCATTCAGTTTTTTGGGCTGAAATTCAATTTTTCCAAGAATTCTTTAATTATGAAACATGCACATGCGCATTTCGAACACAAAACGACCGCTAAGGACACCCTGTAAATTAAAAAATTCATATCTCGGCATTCTGCGCTCCTGATTGGTCGTTTTTCAAATTTCCAGTGCTGCCAACTGATTTTGTCTTGATAAATACAAAATCAATAAAAAAAACATGTATAATTAGTACGCGGAATGAAAAACTGAGCTAAAATTTCGTGTTTTTATCAACGATCCGCAAATTAAAGTGCTATAATCTGCCAAATTTTCCGAAACCATACATGTGAATTCCGACCGCAAACGACCGTTGACAAATTGTACTGGTCGATCCCTATCGGTCGGTTTTCACGCTCCAATAACCACCATTGTTGCACTTGACTCGGCGCGTTACCCGGGGCGGAAAAAGAAAGAGAAACCGCTGCTTTTTTTCAATCAAAAGTCGTCGTTAAATTCCGCGAAATGCTTCACCAGAAACGTTTTTGCGAACCGAGGGGGATGAAGCTCAGAAGAATCATCAAGTCAAACGAAACCAGTAAGGGCAAAATGTCAAAGCAAAAATCTCAATCGAAAAACAACTTCTACGACGACGATTGGGAGAATTGCGACGAGGACATCGGAGAAACCGAAGAATTTTTTCACAAACTGAAAGAAAAGATCCTCACTGACTTGTTGGTTGTTTTTTCACGAATATTAATGCTTTCTGTCGAGTTTTGTCCAATATATTTTGTTTTCAGGGGCGACCAAAATGGCGCCGATAACGGTCATTTGGACGTGAAAGAATTAATGGCGGGTGCTCGTAAAATCAAGAAACAGCGTCCATCACTGTTTGACGAGTCCACGCTGGAATTGATGGATCGTTATAAATCGTTGCCGAAAAATAAAAATAAGAGATCGTTTGCGGAATGTAGGAGAGATATTTACGATGATTTGAGTTTTTGCAAGTACGTATGTTCAATTTTACGGAAACCAGAATTTTGGAATTATTTGATAAAACCGCAACATTTAAAGGCAAACATGAAAACGAGCATTTCGGGGAGTTCGAAAATTCCAATGTGAAAACTCGAGAAGTAGGAGTTTACGAATTTCCAATTGTTAATAACATTTTGAAACATACCCTTTTTGTAAAAACTGCCTTCTAAAAATGATAGAAAATCAAAAACTCTAAAAATTCCTACTTTACCGACGGATTAACTTGAGAATATTTTGAAAACGTCAATTTTTATCACTGGGTTGTTGATTCAAAGAAAAATCCAGGTTTTTCGATGTTCCCATTCAGTTTTTGTTTTTATTAGCAATTGAAATGTTTTTTGCGATAAAAAAAATTCATTGAGCCGGGAATCGAACCCAGGACCTCCCAATTTCATGTCGGGTCCTGGGTTCGATTCCCGGCTCGGTGGTTTTTTTGTTCTCGCAAAAAACATTTCAATTGCTAATTAAAACAAAAACTGACTGGGAACATCGAAAAACATGGATTTTTCCTTAAGAATACTGTTGACACGAAAAATTCAGGTCCAACAAAGAAGGCCCAAAACTCCAAATGCCCAAACAAATGCTCCGGGATCCAGCCACAGACTTGGCTGCAAGTTTCAAACAGTATTCGAGACATCTCCAGGACGAGATGCGATCGGATTCCGACAGCACCAGCGCCATGGCCTTCACGGGTGCGTTCCAAAAAAAATCAAGGTAAACAACAAAAGCAAATAAATTCACGGTACATGCAAAAACAAATTAAACAATTGTTTGTTCCAGCAAAAAACAAGAAGATCTCCTCTACATCTCCGGGTGCAGCATCGTGGTCTCCAAGAAATCCACAAACACGGATCTGCCAAAGCCGCCGAACTCCAGCTTCAAAATCACTCTGTAATGTCCCTCCAGACTTAACATATTTTAATCACCTTGTTTATTTAATCCAAGCTAATATTGTTGTTAATTACTTGTTAAACCTCGTGTTCTAACTCAACATTTTAATCAACTCGCTACTTGAAACTTGAGTTTTTTTAGTTAGCTCAGACTTAAGCTTATTAATGACCTGTAATCATAAAAACCATAACCGTTATATGGTAGAAAAACGTGCTATAGAAAGGACAAAATAAAAACAAAATCACCGTGTTCATTAAGTCAATTTATTGACTCGACCTGCATTACAATATTTCTTTTACAAATCGAAACATCTGAGGAATAATCCTTTCTCGCAAAATCCTCGCCTGTGATGAAAATCGTGGGTCTAAGTACTTTCAACTCACGCAAAAGTAGTGAATTTCTGTGAACAAAACGAATGTACAAATCGAGACACCGCGAGGAATGAACTTACGAGTTGCTTACAAGTCGCGACAGCGGAGGCGGCTTAGGAATGGTGACTCGTGAGTTGGTAGTACGAAATTAGCGCCGCCTGACGGCCTGCCTCATGGAGAAAGGTACTTCCTCATGTGAGGCATGGCTTTGTACGGGTCGAATCGATCGTAGGGAGCCGTGGTCCCGGGCGCTGACATGCCCATCGACGGCATAGGGCTCCCCCCTGGGTACAAGCCCTGGCCTGGATGTCGCATTGTGCTTCCCATGCTGCTCGAACTGCTCCACCTGTCGTACAACATTGAACCTTATGAAAAGAAAGTCGATATCCAGATTATTAATGCATCCATGGTCATCATCATGTAATTGCGTTAATTAGGCAGCAATCGAGGTGTATTCCATGGCATAAGAAACAAGGTATGTTCGTGCGCAGGTGGCGAGAAAACCATTGAAAACCCGCTATCTTGAATTTCATAAATGATACATCTTCATACATAAATATATACTTTCACTACGACCAAGATGGCGACGATTGGTTTCAGCCAATCGCCGTTTCGGTGCGAAAACTATGACGAAAACGCGTCAGCCGTAAAAACATACCTCATTTCTTACATCATGGTGTATTCTTTTCGAGAAATACACCTCGAAAAAGCGCCGTGAATGACAAAAAGCGTGATAAAATCATGCTTGTACCTATTGACATTGTCAGAGGAGTTTCTGCTCCAACTCGAAGGTTCGTTACGAGGATCGCGAGTACTTCCGCTTGGCATGGAAGAATTGAAAGTTTTCGTAGACGGAGGGCCGCCATGCCAACTTGCGTTGCGACTGCTCTCGACGTATCGATTTTCGCCTGCGAAATATAAACATGTTTTTGGATTTTCTATTCTCTCGGAACTACTAATCGAGTATTGAAATTGACAGTGTAAAATAAAATATAGAAAAATTTAGTTTCCAACGCCGACAATAAAAAACCAAAATCACTCACGCGGCGTGCTGGAAGTTGGCGGCTTCGAGTTTTCGCTGTACCTAGTATGCCCTTCGCGAGAACTTCTGTGCGACTCCGTATCTGACCTTCGCACCTCGCGTTCGCGGCCAAAGGTGCTCGAAGAAGTCGGTCTTTCGTATCTGAAACAAAAAAGTTCATTAAAACCCGCGAAAAACTAAAAATCTAAAGATAATCCTTTTCAAAATTCACCTGTCTTTAACTTGACGAGGGTCGATCGAAGAGCTCGGGCTCGGGAGAGGTTCGCGTCGAACGATCACCTCTCTGCCTCGAGAAACGTCAGTGAAAGTCTCGGGTCGACTACCTCGCGATGAATATTCGCTACCTCTTTTGAAATCCTTTTTCATCAACTCTTGCGCTGATCTACAAATTTCCAAATTCGTGGATTGACAAAATCGTCAACATTTTGGGAAACATGCATTTTTTTTTATTCTTTACGCAAAATCCATAGTTGAAACTTTTATAAAATTCATGAATAATTATTCAAATTTCTTTTTTTTTTTTTTACAAAATATATTTTCTAAAACTTTTATAAAACGTGTAATATTCATAAAATGACTTTTTTTGGAACACCCAATAATCAAAATTTTTTATAAAAATCCAAGAATTATAAAAAAAAATTATTGACTATACAAATTTCACATTTTATATGTTTTATAAAAAAACTACAATCTGATTTTGGTCTGTATTTTCTCATTCACATTTTAAAAAAATTCACCGCATTTCCTTACATTTTTGCAATTCCCAAAAATGTTTTCATGTAATTGGGACTTCTCACTGTTCTGATTTACACGAATATACCAACCTGCTGGACTCGTATCTCGAAGAAGGCGAAGGTTCCAATCTTGAAACTCTTTCTGCAACTTCTCCACGTCGTTCTGTGACCCTCTCAGGAGTGTGTCGGCGACCATGCTCGGTGGTCATGCGTTTCCTTTCAGGTTCCATGTACAAGTCCCTAGAAAATAAAAAAATTGTTCTAAAATTGCACCATTTCGCTTATAATATATAATTCCACATTAGTATTACAAATAATAGAATATAACTTTTTACCTACTATGAATCAATGAATAGTATATTGTGCGACTAGTGGGAGAAAGAGGAGATTCCTCAAACGTGGAGATTGCCTCACGAGCGTAGCGAGTGTGGCAACACGCGAGTGGAATCTCCCCTTTCGATCAATAGTCGCACACAATATTTTATTCAACAACCGCACCTGATTGATTGATTTCTTTCGTTGCTTTGATTTTCATCGGGATTGATTATGACTGTATTCTACACTTTTGTAAACAACAACAAAAACATTGCACCAATACACAGTTTTGTAATTTTGAGGTTGGGTTGGGGAGTTTGACGTTTCGATGTATGTCGAGTCGCTCGGCCGCCATCTTGTTTCCATTATCTATGCGTAAACGGTCGCTAAACTGAGCATGAGTGAGTAAATAGCTATAGGTCGTTAAGATGAGCGTGGGCGAACGAGTTCATTACTCGCACGCCATACGTCAACAATCAGGTAATCAATTATTTTGTATACTCCCAGCAGGGCCACGAAATCACATATACCTCGCAAGCGTTGAATAAATATTATTATTGAATATCCCAGAATTTTATAAACAATATTTAAAACTCAAACTATAAAAACACTTCAAAATAAAAAAATACATAAATCTGTAACATAACTGGATGTCAAAAATATTACATTTTTCATTTCAAAATTTCCAAATTTTGGAATTAACATTCACAAGCTTCCCAATCACAAATTCCTTAATCTCTAGTTTTCCAATGATTTTACAAACGTGGAGAATATTGAGAAAAAAAAAGTATCAACCTCGGATCCCGGCGATCGCTAGAGGTTCTCTTGATGGAAGGAGGCGGTGGCGGAGCACGCCTGCTCTCCTCCAGGCGCATCTGCTGCCTCTTGAGCTCGAGCCGCTCACGTTCCAATTTTTCTCGCTCGATTTTCTGCCTCTCGCGCTCCAAACGAAGCAACTCCGCTTTTTCTTGCTCGATGCGCTCGCGTTCCCGGCGCAATTTCTCGCGCTCGCGCTCCAAACGCGTCGCTTCCTCGCGCTGACGGCGCTCGACCTCTCGCTGACGCTCCTGGTCCTCGCGCCTGCGACGCTCCTCTTCCCTCAACAGCCTTTCTCGCTCGCGCAACCTCTGCCGTTCTCTTTCTTCCTGCATTTCGGAAACATACATTGATATTTTAGAAACTTTAAATTATTCAACAAATTTAGGTTTTGGAACGAATTGAAAGTAATTCATTTTTATCAACGTCACAGTCAAATTATAGCTTGTTTCTTAATGGTTATTTAGAAATTAAAAAAAATACTCAGCTGACCAACTTAAAAAAATCTTCCGTGTGGTTTTACACACGAAAGCAAATTTTCGATCACTTTGAAGTCTTGAAAATTCCACGAATTCAAGAATTACGAACATCACGAAATTTCAGAGATTTTGGACAATTTTTACGATTCCAAGAAACTTCAATCATTTAACAAATTCAGGTTTTGCATCGCTAGGTCAATGAACGGATTGAAATTAATTCATTTTTATGAACGCCCCAGTCAAATTAAAGTTCGTTTTTTAATAATCATTTGGAAATTGAAAAAAATACTCAGCTAACTAACTTAAAAAAAATCTTCCGTGTGTTATGACGCACAAAAGCAAATTTTTGATCACTTTGAAGTCTTGAAAATTCCACGAATTCAAGAATTACGAACATCACGAAATTTCAGAGATTTCGGACGATTTTGATGATTCAAAGAAACTTTTAATTATTTAACAAATTCAAGTTTTGCATCACTAGGTCAATGAACGGAATGAAAGTAACTCATTTTTATCGACGTCCCAGTCAAATTATAGTTCGTTTTTTAATAATTTTTTGGAAATTAAAAAAAAATACTCAGCTGACCAATTTAAAAAAAATCTTCCGTGTGTTATAACACACAAAAGCAAATTTTCGATCACTTAGAAATCTTGAGAATTACAAAAATTTAAGAATTACAAAATTTCAGAGATTTCGGACAATTCTGACGATTCCAAAAAACTTTAAAACTACATAAATTTTGAGAATTCCGAAGCTTCATTATTTATAAGACGAATCTTATAAACTTTCCGATTATCAAACTGCATATTTTGGAAAATTCGTCAAGTTTTCGTATAACACGGCGTCGTACCCTAATTTTAGCAAACGTCAAGACTTGACGGTGCTCGCGACTCCTGGACCTGGAATTTCGACGTTCGTGAGAACGCTTTTCTCGCGTGCTATCGCGCTTGCTATCGTGTCGTCTCTTATCGTCAGGTTTTTTGCTCGTCGATTTCGTAGAACGAGAATCGTTGTCTTTCTTGCCGTCATCTTTTTTCTCCTTCGACGAACTATCATCGTTTTTCTCCATATTAGCATTGCTGCTTTCTTCCGTTTTTTTCCCTGAAATTCGAAAATTTTTCAATCATTTCAAATTTTTTTATCTTTTAATCTAAAAAAAAAAAAAAAAAACAGAATTACTCTAGATCGTTCAAAATCAGACAAAA
Organism: Platygaster equestris; assembly: GCA_030522785.1. Lineage (NCBI taxonomy): Eukaryota > Metazoa > Arthropoda > Insecta > Hymenoptera > Platygastridae > Platygaster > Platygaster equestris. The sequence continues at coordinate 19,721 of JAPYZK010003632.1, forward strand.
ATTATAATAAAAAAGAAAACTATTGATAATTCTATCACTACAAAATTTAGAATAAATTTATAAATAGAATTGATAAAAGAATTGTTGACAATTCCATCATTACGAATATTCTGGTAACTTTATAAATGTAAAATATACACTAAAATTGTGAAAATAAAAAAAAAATGTACAAAAGATTTGATGAACACAATTTCTTGATATAAAATCTACTGACTACTCTCGTCCTTTTTCCTTTGTCTTTCAATCTTTAAATAACAAAAAACTGACCTAGCTCCTCCAAAATTAGACAAAATTTTCGAAAAAATTCCAATCAATAAAAAAACCGTCAACAATTCCATCACAACAAAATTTCTTCCAACTTAAAAACTGTAAATTCAACGCCAAAAAAATAACAACATCGAAAAAAAAAACTCAAAAATTCACCAACCGCCCTCTTCCTCTTTTTTCTCATCATTTTCCTTTTTAGAATCTTTCTCTTTCTCCTTCTCCTTCTTCTCACTAGACTCGTGATTTTTATCCTCCTTCGATTTTTCCTTGTCCTCTTTTTTCTCAGTTTTCCCGCTCGTCGATTCTCGCTTGCGCAGCTGCGGACTTTGTTGAGACTCGCCTTTCGCCTGGCAAAAATAACAACAAAATTCAACATCTTCGCAATTCGAAAACACCCGACATTGCTCAAAAACCTCAAAACCCTCACTTTCTCAACGGTAATGACTCTCCCATGCAATTCCGATTTGTGCAGACCATGAATGCATTTCAACGCGTCTTCGCTCGACGACATCGTCACGTAGCCGTAACATCTGGTGCCCGGGGTCCGGGCGTTCGTCACGACTTTGGCGCCGATAACTTTTCCGTACTTGGAAAATATTTGCTTCAAATCCGTGGCACGAGTCGTCGATGATAAACCCGCCACCCACAAATTCTTGCCACTATTGCTAGTCGCGTTTGTAGACGATGATTTTTTATCTGTTCAACATTGTCAAGGATCAACAATTGTTAATTTACAATTGATGGAATGGATTGTCAATTGGAAGATAATAATTTTTATATTGAAATATCAAGTTATTATTTGATCGTTACTCCAGCCAAAATCATTTTTACATAAGTTTTCACAGAAAAAAAGGACCTCCCAATTTCAGAGAGTACCCGACATGAAATCGGGAGGTCCTGGATTCGATTCCCGGCTCGGTGGATTTTTTTTTTCTCGCAAAAAACATTTTATTGACAAAAATTGAGTGGGTAAATCGAAAAAATCAATTTCATCATAAAAATTGTTATTTTATCATTTTAT